>LOND01000246.1:35385-92200 GCA_014220965.1 Paragonimus kellicotti
TTGTTTTAAAGAGACCGGGAGGACACAAGAATATTGGTTCGGGAGAAAACATGATCAACCCATCGCAAATCTACAGTAGTATTTCTCTTTAGCAGAAGGGTCGTTCGATCAAATTGAATTTTGAGCCCGAAAGCTGAAGGTTTAGAAGAGAGCGTACGGTTTGGTAAATGATGGGGTTATTGTCAAAAGAAGCATGTAAGTGTTTGCGAAAAATTCCATTCGCCGCTTACGAAAAGAAAAACTAGACTCGAGTTTCGTTCTCATTAGAGCTCATTAGTAGTGCATGTCCTTGCCACGGCCGATCAATTGTGGGTGATGTTCAATCTATATGAGAATCAAAAATACCCAACTACTCATCAGTAATCAAAATACCGCATTACAAGTTAATAATTTCTGCGATTTCAACTTGTAGAAAGTCCTAGTCGAAGGGTCATCGATTTGAGTTAACACGACAGTTATTATGTCGCCTCTCTAGACGATCGGACTACCAGAGCATTATTCACCAGCGAATGTGGTTGAGCGTTCACATGTGATAATTCGGTCATGAGTAATGTGAGGTCAGTGGCGCAGTGGTAACATGGATGCTTCATGAAAGCATGGCCGGAGTTCTAGTTCGCCGCGCAAGGATGTGCACTACTGACGAGCTCCAATGAGAGCGAAACCCGAGTCTGGTGCTTCTTTTCGAAAAGAGGCCGACTGGAATGTGTTTGGGAATGCGACAGCTGCAATCAATGTGCGTGATGTTTAATCTATAGTGAAAATCAAAATCCTCTACTACTCATCTGTTTACGAAACATTCACATAACAAACCATCAAAACAGGTGGATGTGAAAATGAACCCCAGCTGGACAGAGAGTCGGCCTACTACTACAAAGCACTTTAATACTCAGTGTAATTGATAACCAAAACGTTCAGTTACAGAGAACATTACGTGATGTCCACATGGTCTTACTTGATGTAATGATTTCCTGACATAAATGTGAAGGAGAGGCTAATACTGTCGTGTAAGATGTTTTGGGCAAGGACATTTCATTTCGCATCTCAGCTGTCACTGTAAAGAAAAACTATTACCATCAATAATACGCGAGCAGGCAAATATACAGTGATGAGGAGTACGGGCGTGACAAATGAGGGCAAAATGATCAAGACTGAAAAGCTGGTTCTCAGATGACGCATCAAAGAGAGAGCCACAGATCCGCGTAAAAGGGCATCCTTGATGCCGATGTCACCACAATCAGTTGGAGCATAAACAGACAACGAAGAGTTCTGAAGAATTGGCATCTAGAGCTGGCCTTAACAGAATTTGCAAAACGAACTTCACAGAGCCTATTGCCAACGGGACACTAATCTAACAATGCGGCCGCGGTCGTCATGCCGAGAACTACACTTACTTCAGTCTGACCGGTGATGGTGTAGTCACCCGATGTGTGCGACCAGTATCGAGCACACACAGCGTGTGCTGTCATTTGGAGATGTTGATTATTCTCCTAGATTCTAGTCTTTGAAATGCAGCAGATATCTACTTTTAACGGGTCTAAAGCCCGCCCGAGAATATTCTTTCGACCTAGCTGTTTCAGAATGCGAACGTTGAAAGCAACTATAAATAATTCGCATTCTAGGTCTAAACAAGGGAGGTCAGGCAGTGTGACTGGATTTATTGGGGCAGCGGTACTATGGTTAGCTATATTTGTTAAAGGGGATCTGTAGAGTGATTGCTACAGTTAAACTGGATAGAACAGCGATAGAAAGATCAGTAGTAGCAAGATTCCGCATATCCGCCCTGCTGCATGCGGCAGATGGGGCGACGCAACTCACATTTGCAGAACGGGCGATGCATTGCGTAATTAGCGGGTTTGACCATTCACGGTTGTACGTGAGATGAAATACTGCCAGGACGCCTTTAAGCCTCAGAGAAATGCCGGTTTGTCCCCAGAGATGTTCTAGACTAGCGCATATCGTCCTAGCCTTGAAGGTACGAGGTTCTGTCAGTTTCTGCGCTTCCGTTGCCGCTGATCCAGCTTTTCAAGCACATAATCCGATCAATAACCTTCATGATCCTATTATCCAGCATTAAGTCTACGTAATCGTGGCAGCCTTACAGAATCACTTTGCACTTGAGGCTGCAAAGCACATTCCGAAGTATTTAGCACAGCGAGAAATAGCGTCCAGTGTTGTTTGCGCTGTCTGCTACTTGTCAAACAGCAACACTTCGTCATCAACATAATCAAGATCAGTCAGTCTTACACCAAGTAGGAGGTCCACACCGGTATTTTAAGTGCCACAGACAGTCATTTGCTAATTCGTCCATGACAAAATTAAACAAAATTGGTAAATATGGACAGCTTTGACGCACGTCGCTCCTACTGATGAAACTATCAGACAGTTAATCGTAAAACCTAACCTGAGTTGAAGTCTGGGTATAAAGCGCCAACAGTATGTTCACATACTTGGTCGATACACCCCTGCGTTTAAGCAACTCTAAAAGTTTAGATCGATCCACCGAATCGAATGCGTCTTTATCGTCAATAAATATGGCAGCTTATTATAGATGTGCGCCATCCACCTCACTGATAGCTTCATTGACAGACGATCGCCTGGAACAAGCTTGAAGAGTGTAACTATGTTCTCTGAAGCAGAAGAGGTTCTCAATTCCTTGACTTTCTTCATTAACTAAGCCTCACGGTCAGCGATTAGGTCACGTTTCAGCTTCTTACGAATACCTCTCCTGAACATGTTATGTGGACTGCCAAAAAGAAAGTTCCGTCTGGCATCTAACAACTCCAGGGATTCCTCCNCCATTGGATGTGGAAAGAAATGCCGATGCTCCAACATCAATCGCAAGACGAAGGTATTAACGGTACACCAGCGACCATGTCGGAGACCACCATTAAAGTATCGTGTCTGGCGCCCACTGTGTCTCAGGAACCACCACGTTCTGTACGAGATCTGTGATCATCATAGACGCGAGATATAAGGTCAATACCTCCGTGACTGTCATACACCGTTCTAGCCAATTACTGAAATTGGGAATGATCAGTAATTGTCAGCAATCATGAGGCACCTCTTCAGTTTCCCACGTAAAACGAAAGAGTGCAGTCAGATGAAACGGAAATCAAAGATTTCACGAAAATTCCCACGTAGTCATAAAAGAAACGGCTTGACGAACATGTTTTTGATCATTCCTTATCAGGTCAATACAATTATGCATGCTATTTTAGTGAGTGTAGGCAGACTGAGTGGTCTCATTGGCCAGAGGAAGAAAAAAAGAACGAAACAGATATGCGTTTTAACGTTCACCGCATGTCATTATTAACACGGAGTAGGTTTAGGTTCCGTGACAGAAGCCAACAGTCAACGTGGCTACAGATGAGGGTGCGCTAACTAAAGTCAATGAGGTTGTACACATGCGTACGGGTGCATTTGTTTCTATCTTCGCCCATGGCAACTGTAGGGCTTGAACAAACTGTTTGTGATCAGACAGCCGGATTTCGTATCTCGATAGTGATCACTTCGGCAGAGGCTAACATCTGATGTCTGACGATTTTGGGTAAACTCGCTGGAACTCTTTAGATAATGCGGAAAGCCTGCTGTAGGTCCACCCGATGGTCCACGTCAGCTTAATACGCCGCGATCACGTTCCTGATAGATTTGTTCATTCAGGTTCCGAGTCAGGCTATGTGATACTCTTCGATACGTTTGGACAAACGTCTAGTCGTGTGACCAACGTATTGTGCTGTACAGTGGCAGAAAAGCGAGTACACAAGCGTGGATTGGTCGAGGACAGGAGGTTTTTCTTTCAAGTTTGAAATCAACAGAGTGGATGCAGCGATCCACCTGCGCAACGTCTCTGCAGAGAGTCTAATGAAGTCTATGATTGACTCTCCATGCTGCGATTTCTCTTTTGAAAAGTAAACGAATGAATATTGTCTTCTTCTCCACTGTGACTACCAGCTCACGTGGTACCGGTACGATCAGGATAGACATTCTCTCGCAAAATATTAACAATAAACTTTAACCCCCAAGATATTGTGCTTACAGAACAAATTTTCTTTGCTTTACTCGTTAAGCAGCAGATAGGTTTGCGTTTTTGTTTAAAAGAATAAAACCACTTCGGTTTCTGATGGAGGATCTTCGGGAATGTCACATCTAATCGCGCTGCTTCCATCTTCAAAGCCACATGAGCTGATCGGGTTAGTTCCATTGTTTCACAGAATCTAGTGCACGACGCACTAAGTCACTCCAACCAGACGTGATATACAAAAAGGCCGCTGAGATCGGATATGTATTTGACGGAATATACAAGTGGTGTCGTATAGCGCTAGAAACTGCACCGACAAGGAAAGTTGGCTAGAGAGCTTAAAGACTGGCCGTCGACAGACGAGTAAACCGGAACTGTATGGTTTTCAGGTTCGTGTTACATAGTCACATGACATGTGGACAAACAACCGGACAGCATATATCATGTGACATCTCTTAGTAACCTAGGCACAATAAATGTAACCAAACGTTTTGGAACTATTTTACACGTTACACTTCAGACAGACCAGTGAAATCTCGCTACAGTAGCATGACTGGTAAAAAGCTTCAGATTCCGGTGAGTGGGATATGCAAACACTCCCGATGTTCCCATGGCACTAAATTCAACTGGCTGCTACGTTTGTACAACCATGCTCACAACACATGGACGATAACGCTTCGCTTCCAGGATTGGCTGTATAATAAGCCATAGCTGAAGTGAAGACCAATAATACCAAGGTGAGCTGGTCAGAGTCCTCAGCCAACGCACCTTGAACGATTCCCACACGATTAGCCAATTTATGAGTCCATGCATGTGTGCACAACTACTGTGAGCGCATTCTGTGCACTTTTCAAAAGACTGAAATGAGCTTCACACATTTTATTTCCGAAACAATTAGTTTTCGAAAAAACTGTCACTCTGTCTACCGATGGATGAACGTTGGTCATCGTCAGTCCCATGTCGAGCGAAGTCATGTTATGCTATCAAGTGAACGAATGAGACTACACTAATCACAACTAATGAAACACCGATATTCAGCAAAGACCACGAGACCGTGAAATGATCGCCTACATGTAAAATGAAATTATCGGGCACTGAAGGTACACTAATGTTAAAGTTGTCCAGAGTTAACTGTTTCACATGCACACAAAAATTGCTTCAAAGCTAATAGTGATACTTTGCAAATTGGCTTTATTTCTATGAATTCTTGGACATCTCACAAATTAATATAGTAAACGTGTTCACCAAATTTAATAGGCTTTGCTTCCCATACAGATCCTCGAAACTAGTAACATAATCCTAAATATCATACGGATAAACCCTCAGGCTCAGTTTCTAAATTCGACATACACTGCTGCTCAATTTGTTTCCGGTATATATTTTCCAAAAATAACGTACGTAGAATAGAAAATTAAGTGTAAATGACAGATGTGGACACACATCATTTGAGTTTACTCCAATCGTTTCTGTTCTAGTAAATACAGGCAGAAACACATATGTGCATAATAACAATCACCCAAGCTGAAAAGTATTCCAAATACGCAGTTAATGTTAGACAGCTTCCTTAAGTAGCAGAGTTAGACAACTGAGTGCATGCTGAAAACAGCGAAAATGTTGCAATCAGGATGCTGAAACGCCAGGGAGTTGGTGGGCGAACAAGCCGCAATGACACTGGCGAACAAACAACTCCAGGGGAAAAATTTCTACTATTCCGTGTGGCGTACCTTTAATTAGTATGGCAAACCTTCGTAAGAAGCACTTTGTCGTTTCAGGAAGAGTGTGCTATATAGGGACTTGCATATTGGGTTTCAGTTCTAAACTGTACGACTGCCAAATTAGTAAGTTCAACGAAATTTTCCTATTTAGGTCATCATGTCATCACAATCAAACAGCCATTCAAAAGTGGTTTGCGCGGATGCCTAACTGCTACAACCACAAAGAAGACAGTAAGTAATGAAATAGAAACGAAAGCGGTGGAAGCAATTTGAAATTCACGTGTCCGTATTTCAACACTAGCATCAACGGTACTTAAGCCTGCAACTAAACAACCGAGTTATATAAGATGAAAGTAGCTGACAGCAACATTAATTTCTTAAAGCTTTCAATGCCCGGCATTTAGTTACACACTCAGTTCACAGGCCAACTCGGAACAAAGAACAAAACACCACGTCACCGTCTCACTAACGTCTCCAACCACGATTATACTGACTCTCAGGTCATCAACCCGGAAAGAACCCCACTACAGTTGCCAACACATTACGGAAACTATTCACTTCTCTGAGATTGGTTTTCTCACCTGTTGCACCTCACTATCTTAGCCGGCAGTCCGCACATTGGTAAACCGTGCTCGGTGTGGAAACCTTAGCAATGTTAGGATTGAAAAAAGAATGTGTTTGACAACACTACAAAATCCACTTCTAACCACCTCGTGATGCCCCCATACGGGCGATCGAACCAAACAGTCGGTTGTCAAATACCTGAGTGATGGTTCAAATTTTCGTATCTGAGCGGCCATGTTTACGCTGCAGTAAAGTAGTACTCCTCAACTGATGATTTATATACTGACCTATAAGTATCAGAGATTCCAATTTGTAGACAGGTGACCTGAATTGGTGAATACCGACCTAACCTTGGAGACGCGAGGTTCTATTTCATTTTCTATACCTCCACCGCTGCCGATGCGACGGTCACAATTCATCATACATCATCAGATCTAAGAAATCAGATAGTCTTGCCAAAAGCATTCAGTATTCTAAGACAGTAAAACATATTTGATGTACTTAGAGGAGCGCAAAATTGGTCTATCATGATTTAAGCCTTTGGAAGCTGTCGTCTGTATAGTCAAAGTGAGTCAGTTATTCCATCAGTGGGAGGTTCATACTAAAAGTTTACCAGTACCTCAGACAGTCTTCTCATAATTTACCTATGAAAAAGATGAAGATAAACAGCACTAGATACAGCGCCCAATGGACTAAATGATTCAGACAATTCGCAGCAGACTAACAAGAGCGAGGCATGATAAAAAGTGCTTCACTGAGAGGACCGACCTAAGCGTGCATATTTATGGTTAAAAATACAAATCATAGCTATATTACGAACCTAAAGAGAGAGCCACAGATCCGCGTAAAAGCATCCTTGATGCCGATTTCACCACAATCAGTGGAGCATAAACAGACAACGAAGAGTTCTGAAGAATGCATCTAGACTGCCTTAACAGAATTTGGCAAAAGAACTTCACAGGTCTCTATGCCAACGGGACACTAATCTAACAATGCGGCCGCGGTCGTCATGCCGAGAACTAACACTACTTCAGTCTGACCGGTGATGTGTAGTCACCCGATGTGTGCGACCAGTATCGAGCACACACAGCGTGTGCTGTCATTTGGAGATGTTGATTATTCTCTAGATTCTAGTCTTTGAAAAATGCAGCAATATCTACTTTAACCGGTCTAAAGCCGCCCGAGAATATTCGTTTCGACCTAGCGTTTCAGAATGCGAACGCCGAAAGCAAATTATAAATAATTCGCATCCTAGGTCTAAACAAAGGAGTCAGTTGTGTACTGATTTATTGGGCAGGTTACTGTGGTTAGCTATCATGTTGTTAAAGGGATCTGTAGAGTGATTGCTACTGGCAAACTGGATAGAACAGCGATGAAAGGTCAGCAGTAGCCAAATTCCGCATATCCGCTCTGCTGCATGCGCAGATGGGGCGACGCAACACATTGGAGAACGGCGATGTTACGTAATAGCAGTTTGACCACTTACGGTTGTACGTGGGATGAAAATACTGTCAGGACGCCCTGAAGCCTCAGAAGAAATGCCGTTTGTCGCCAGAGTTCTAGACGCTATCGTCTAGCCTTGAAGGTACAGGTTCTGTCAGTTTTCTGCGTTCCGTTGCCGCTGATCCAGCTTTTCAACCACATAATCCACAATAACCTTCATGTCCCATTATCCAGCATTAAGTCTACGTAATCGTGCAGCCTTAAGAATCACTTGCACTTAGGCTGCAAAAGCAGAACGCGAAATGGCGTCCAGTGTTGTTTGCGTTGCTGCTACTTGTCAAACCAGCAACACTTCGCTAATCAATCATAATCAAGCTCAGTCAGTCTTACAACCAGGTAGGAGGTCCACACCGGCATTTAAGTGCCACAGACAGTCATTTCTAATTCGTCCATCACAAATTAATCAAAATTGGTAAATATGAACAGCTTTTGACGCACGTCGCTCCTATGAAATGATTCAGACAGTTAATCGTAAACCGTAACCTGAGTTGAAGTCCAATATAAAGCGTCAACAGTATGTTCACATACTCTGGTCGTACACCCCTTGCGTTTAAGCAACTCTAAAAGTTTAGATCGATCCACCGAATCGATGCGGCTTATCTCCAATAAATGGCAGATGTTGGCCGGCAGTTCGCACAACGCTGCTTTGAAATTTAGAGAGTAAACATTTGATAACACATCTCGCTGAGGATGACACCCTAACTGTTCTTCTTTAATGTTTACCTCCAGAACTGCAGTGAGCGACGAAGGTATAAAAGCATACCAGAAACCTAGTAATGACTGGGTCAAACCACTTCTTCTGTAGGTTTTCGCAAGAGCCGCCGTGGTACCTTCTTAAAGATGGAAAACTATAACTGAGATCCTAGCACGGAGGAATACTCCGTCGGTCCACACAAGTTAAAACAACTGAGTCAAAGCCACCACTAATGCCCTGCATCTATTTGAAAAGTACCGCATGAGATCATCTGGAGCAACAGCCCTAATAAGTTGAGAACCGAAATGCAATTGCAGACCTCAGTCTCAGTGGTGATCCTAACATCTATGGACCAGGGTGCTACATTACAAGTTGTGGCGGCAACACAGAAGTATGAGACAGCTAAACGGACTTTCAAAGCGTTCCGCCTTGGCACTCTAACCTTCTGGCTTATTATAGATGTGCGCCATCTACCTCACTGTAGCTTCATTGACAGACGATCGCTTGAACAAGCTTGAAGAGTGTACCGATGATTTCTCTGAAGCAGAAGGGTTTTCAATTCCTTGACTTTCTCCATTAACTAAGCCTCACGTCAGTGATTAGGTCACGTTTCAGCTTCTTACGAATATCTCTCCTGAACTGTTATGTGATGCCAAAAAGAAAGTTCCGTCTGGCATCTAACAACTCCAGGATTCCTCCGAAATCCAATGTCTGTTCAAGCCAGATTCTCCGTACCCGCATTTACAGTAGCAGCTTCATGAATGTGCTGTGCAATCTCGTTCAGAAATCTATTAGTTCTCAGGTAAGAATGATGCTACGGCTGCCTTCTAACCTGGCTTGGTACCTACGTTTCACTGACGGTATGGC
The DNA here is from genome assembly GCA_014220965.1 of Paragonimus kellicotti. NCBI lineage: Eukaryota > Metazoa > Platyhelminthes > Trematoda > Plagiorchiida > Troglotrematidae > Paragonimus > Paragonimus kellicotti. The sequence continues at coordinate 44,747 of LOND01000246.1, forward strand.
AATTTCTCAACAGCAGCGTTGCTGCCTGTGGGTCGTTGTCTGCAAAAGTAAGACGAAACGACAACGTACCAATGCATGATCTGAATCCAACCATGCACTTCAAAATAACGACAGTCATAAATCGAATCACGCCACCTGTAACTAACAGCATGTAATCTTATCTGAACCAGGCCTGTAATAGTCGCCGCCATTTCCTAGCGATGTGGTGCTACTTCAAACCTGCCACCTAAACGTATTCGGCTTCACAAAGACGACGATCTAGGCCTTCCTACATCGACCAGAATGACCAGATCCAAACATTTGTTTACGCCAAGAAGAGTAAACAGATAAGAGTAAAAAGCATCCTTGACGCCGGTGTCATTAATTCGGTTGAAGCATAAGGCAGAGCACAATAAAATGGCTCTGAAAGTGTTGCCTCTAGAGCTGGCTTTAGTAGAACTGCCAATCAGACGGCACAACTTCTACTGTTAACGAGAATCCGATCTACAATGCAGCTGCAGCCGTCTTTCTGAGGACTATACCTACTCCGCCTGCCAGCAGCGACCACTGTGAAGTCCCATGAAGTGTATAACGAGTAGCGAGTAGACCGTGTGGGTGTCGTTAGTCTCGTACGTGACTACTGTCTTAGATTCCAGTCTTTCGAAATGCAGCAGATAGCGACAGTCAACAAGTCCAACGTTTGTACGAGAACTGCCTGTGACCTATCTGGTTTAGAATGCAAACGTTGAAAGCACCTATATTAATTCGCATTCTAGGTCTAAGCAAGAGACGAGGGATGCCTGAGCCCGAATGAAGAGGTGACTTATCGACACAGTGTTACTACGATTAGTTATATCTGTTGCGGGTCCTGCAGAGTAATACTCATAACTGGGGTCAGGAGAGGTCTGAGAGCTAAATTTGATAGGATAGTGGGGAGGGTCAGCAGTAGCATGTTGTCGACTATTCTACTTCCTGTATGCAGCAGATAGCGACCGGTTTAAATGCGAAACGACCGATGCAGGGTGGAATTACTGGTGTTGTGAGTAATCACGATTGTCATGTGGGATGAAATACTGCCAGAACACCAGACCCGGACAGGAGAAACGATCAGCGTTCTCAACCAAAGCCTGTACCGCAAAGCAGCGGTTGTAGTAGTTTATCAGAACGAAAACTCTTTCCGAAAAAGATACCAGCGTTTGCCAATTCAACCTGGAGGACCACGAGACTGAGGTTCGTCAGACCCCTACCAACTGGTCTTCTCGGCATGAGTAACTTTGTCGATGTGATCATCATACCGTCCAGTTTATCACAATAGGTCATCCAGATGCGCAAACGATCGGAATACAGGGGCCAGCTCCGTCGTGACGCCACATAAGTACTCAGGCCAAGCATGACCACCGGAATACATCAATCACAAGTTCATCTCAGAGTTCACTCAATCTGTGAAAACATGGCATCTTTCATTCATTTATCATCCTCCTCGACGATGCAGCGCGAACGGCTGGCACAGTACCTTTTAGTTAGGCTTGCGGCCGCCGCGAATGAACATAAACAACGGCTTCCCTCGCACATAAATCCGATTAACCACCATTGCTCACGACATCAAACTGAGCCACCGGTGCTCAAACTGGCAGACAAACACGGCCTGCAGCGGTTGCCTTGGCTGTAAGTTTCAGTTCTCGCATCTAAACATCACTTGTTTACTTGTAGATACTAACTCGTTTGCGAGTTAATTCGGTCGTCTATCTCAGATTCAATGGAGTACGTAGTAGCGAAAACCACGACATCGGTCGTGTGCATCCGGTGAATTTTGGCCCTTAAACGCAAACTACTTACGCTACCTTACACCACCTGACTACTTCAGAATCAACAACCGACTGCCGTGGTTCAAAGATACACTCGTTTAATTACAGAGCTTTGCGGCAGTGGCTGAATCACAATATTCTTGAACCGCTACTCTTAACTGCAACATTATCGCACAGTTTAGTTGGTTGAATCGTTTGAGTTATATTATTTCCGATTGTCGCAAAGAAACTGAATATTGGTGAGCCGACAGTCGGCGCACCTCCGAGACCCACTGGACTAGACTGGATAGTGGAGTGGTCCAATCGACAGTCATTCAGTGTGGACAGGTTAACGGATAGACACCTCAGTAATTAGTCCACTGACTCTACCGGTTAAGGATTAGAATACAATGCTCAAGTGAGTAACAGGAAGCGGTTCTAGCCGGCTGCCACTCACTCACTACAATACGTTTTCCTTCGATTGAGGAATCTAACTTCTCCCCAACAAATCCAGTTATCTTCGCAGTAGACCCGCCTGCACAAACCATGCTGTATTAACAGTACCTCAAGTCCAAACTGCGTCATCCAAGTCCGGTGCATAGAGCAACGCGGATGAGTGGAAATACACTACTGCTAGCCTCGCTACAATCCTATCCAACCTAGTTTAGACCCCCTCAATCCACTCTTACAAATTCGTATCTGCATGCAGAAATAGGACAGCTAGCTCCAATGGTCCAGCCCATAGAGACGAGCGAGTTATTGTACTCCCCTGTTGGCTGCTAGGACCCAGTGACAGTAAATACAGACGTTTTCAACGTCAAACAGTTGAGGTCCGAACCGCGTTAATGGATTGCATTTCTGTTAATCACCCGACCGATTACCTAGCCCCAGTGACTATTAATAATGTATGTGCCCCTATCGACCGCAGAGATGAAAGTATCAATAGTTCACCTCCGAAAAAAAACATGCTTGTTCTACGCTATTCGCACGCTAAATTAGTCACGAAACGTATGAACACAGAAAACTTCAAAATCCTACAAAACTACCTCAAAGTCGGTTCGAATCGCACTCAAAAAGAAGGCAGCTCGTCACATGAATGGACACGCTTCACATACTTGTAACACATCTTTCATGGTTATACTAGTCATTAGCTAGAAGTTTTGGCTGAAGTGCATATCAACCTGAACCGTATTAATATCATAAAATAAAAAATACCATAACACCCGAATAAATTATCCAAAACTGCTCAGGAATGAGTGACCACTCGGTTAGACGTTTTTCAATGTGCTAGTCAAATTGATATGCAGAAACCGTCTTCTCTTCTTTGACGTAGTTCACTTGACCCCATTTACCGGTTTTTCAGTATCTGACGTCTTTACAACGACCGAACGTCTAAACGCAATAACATCAGATTCAAACATTTCTTTGATTCGTTTTCTTTTCGTGCCTCACTTTATTGTCCGTTAAACAGTAATCACCATATTTTATTATTAGAGTGCACTCAACTCCATGGAGCGGCTCGCATTTTAGGTTGACTTAGATGCGAAAATATACTCGCCAAGTACACGAACAGATTGTCCGTGCTCTACCACAGATGAAAGGCTCAAGTGAGAGAACTACCACACTAATAGTGGCATTCGTCAAGGCTGCCCATTTTCTTGTTCAACTTAATCACACAAGAAATAACGGAGGACTACCTGCGGCACCCTCAGAATCCCGGCATTAATGTCGAACTTAATACGAAAGTGATCGACTTGGATCACGTCAGTGAGGCACCGCCATTTGGGAACTACCATAGAGTACAGGGTTTATCAGATGAAACAGTTCGCTCCGCCCCATTCTTTGAGATGCACTTTGCAATTTCATAGCGCAAAATATTACTACTGTGACAATAACGTTGTTCTTGTGTTTTTACTGATTAATTTGTGTACTTAGTAAGCCGTATCTTGAAAGATGAGACCATGCACGGCGAACCCGGGGTTCGTATTTCGAGGGCCACGGCAAAATTCTGCAACTTAAGACGTCTTTGAGACTAAAACAGTATCTTACCAAAACTTAAATATTTACAAGACCACAATTAGAGCAGGTTTGCACTGCGACTGTGGAGCAACCGCTGATGGCTGGAAACATCAGGAATACTGAAATCTTCGACCACAGAGGTTTACGCACAGCCACACATACGGGGACAGCAATAAGACAGCGCGTTTCTGGCACTGAGTGTCAGACCAGCTTACCCAGTCAGACTTGGAAAATACGTGTATTCGAATTGTGTCAGTCGTGCACTGTTTGTCTCACTGACGTAGGAGACAGTAGCTAACCAACAGACGGACGAAAGATGGGGAAGTTAAGAACCCCCAGCCGTGTTCACCAGGAGGTTAGAAACACCGTCACTCACTGAGCAACACAAACTAAGACAGTTGGCGAGAGATGTGATTCTGCGGCGCGGATGTTCGGCATAATTATTTGGAGAGACAACTTATGTGGCAGCGGAATGATAACCGCTATAAAACGTTCCTGCACAAGTGTTCTTTTGACCTGATAGTCAGGTTGGACACATGTTCGAGAAGCAACCGGCTAATCTTACCATGTGCATCCGCAAATTAATTATTGCGCTGACAGGTCGTACTTGACACTTCAACGCGGTTCATTGTTTGTTTCAAACTATAACGTCATCTTAATAAACAGCTGGTAATTCGCTGTACGCACTTCCAGCTCTGTCAACACTGTTAGTGTCGGTGTCACCGACGCTGTCTTTTAAACGTACACACAATCCTTCTGGTATAGCATAGCTATTGGCCACGAACACAAGCAGGTTGAGAACCATCAAGCTCTGTCACGCAGTTCCAATCTATGATGTCTCAGATGAGAAAGGGCAAGACAGTTCGTGCCTTAATTTAGGTAAACGAGTCCAGCAGCCACGGCCCCACTGACAGCACTCCCGGGCTTCAAGACTTGTACAGTTTCGACCAACAAAGTGAATACAAATTAAGGAACTTTCTCACATCAACCCTTTCTCCCACTGGTTCAATAATTGATTTGCAACAATCAAAATCATTTTTGCTGTGCTCTCAGGGCTGTGATAAGTCCAGACATTTTGTTATCAGCTTTTGTTATTCACGTACATATGATGCACAACTACTTAAGCGTTATGCATTTATTGTTATCGGTGTTATTCACCTTGACTCTAGTACTTTCAGATGTGACTCAATTCTCATTTGCAGCCTAGTTGTTTGCCTGCAAAACGCAAACATCTTGATGCGGATTGTTCAAGTTTTAGCAGACGAGTTTTACGAAATAAATCCCACCACCCTCCATATTTTTTCCGGTAAATTATGTTTTTTCTCCTTCTTTTCAATGATACACGGCAGCTAGACAGCAGCATCTATCACCGGTTTGCTGTTATCAATGATGATGCACAATCAATGAAACCTTAAAATTTACCTCGGCATACTCGAAAACTGACCACATTTCTGACGCCGTTCAGAATAACTTCGACTTAAGAGTACGTGACGTGCAGCATCCTAGAAAAATACTTTTTATTGCCTACAGAGAGAGTCTTTGTATGTCCACCAAAGCTTGAAGAAACGTCCGTCCGGCACTCCAGTGATGCACACTAACTTAATGGTCCGAAAATCTCATCAACCTAGTCAACAAGAAGGTTTACTTTAACCACTGTGCTGTCCTATAATGGTAGCAATCAAGCAGAATCTCTAATTATATACGAGGTCAGAGAGATCTAGTTGAACTTCAAATATCGGTAATCCAGTAGAGCTAACCATGGATCAAGATGGGTAAGCAACAAAGCAGACAATTCCCAAAATGACATGGTAGAAACGAGAGAGGCGGAAAACATTGGAACAATAGATGTAAGAAAAAGCGAAAAAGTACGCGCATGTACGGTTCTCATGCAGGCACAGTAACAATACAGCTCAGGCCATCAGTGAGTTACCTAGCCGTTGGCTAGTGCGGGATTAACCGAGGTACAGAGAGCGTACGCAGACATCCACACACCAAAGAGTAGGGCGTGAATGCGATACGCGAACGTCAATATTCCGCGGTGTATCGAGGAGCCCATGAAGAGGGTTCGTGAGGCGAATCAAACGAGAGACGTGGTGGTACGTGGCGATACGCAGAAAATACAAAGATATAGTAGTAACTAGCTTTTTGAGGGATGGGAAGCTGCATGATTTGGCAGCATCAACCACGGACGGCGATTAAAATGTTTGAATTGCTCAAAGGAAATAGTCGGGAGTGCGACGGGATACATGTGGCTCGCCCCGCCGGGGAGCTGGGTCAAACTGAAGGCTGGAATTTAGAAAACAAAGGTGATATTTTGATAAAACTGAGTTAAAATAATAGACAGATTTGTTCAGTACAACTTAGTCCGAAGAGCAAGGGTGGATTAATAATGTAAAACAACCAAAATGATAATACTCGACTATCAAAGGTACCACATAACGCCAGACAATGCATAACATTTTCAGTTTCCCATGGTGCATGATATATATAGTGCATAAGTTTACAATCGTAGGGATCCCAGTACTGAAGTAGACTTCCCACGTCACTGGTTAATACGCACTTTGTATGTCAACACAGAGCATGATACTAGTCAATGTGCGAAACGGAACAGTTGGACGAAACCTATTTGATTGACCATCTGCATCAAACGAACATGGTCGCTAACCGGCAGTGGCAAACCATCGATGGACCAATTTATCAGAAGCTTACGCCTTGATGTCAAGTCCCATTGAAGGGCTCAATTCAACGGAAACGGTAAACCTCAACGAGTTTGCTCCTGTTCCGAGCTGACTGTCTTGTTTCCCGTGCTCAGCCGGGTCGTCGAATCAAGTCACAGGAACTCCCTCTGTGACGACACAAGCCAACTTGGCATGGTCCCTTCTAGCTGCTTTCGCTTGCATTCGTAGAGCTTCTCGTAGCCTTAGGTCGGTGATGGCCAGGGGATCCGTCAATGCATGAATGTTCTCATCCTTGAACAGCACTAATTGTTGTTTCAAGGGAGGCTAGCAGTTAAGTTACCGTACACACAGGCATCACCACGTACGAATGCATTCACACGCGTCTCTATGTTGTACCGGTCACTGTCCGGATTGACTGGCATTCCAATACCAAAGGTTGTCTAGGAGATCTCATAGGTGAAAGAGTGAGTTGGTCTGTCTCGTCAGCAAGAGGAGGACTATCATCAGTGTCACTATGCTGACTGCCACACTACTCGCAAATATTATGATCAGTCCATTAGAATAGACATCTTGTTCAGTCAACTTTTACACCATGCAACATATTAGATGGAATATGAGATGCACAGCTTTAGGCAGTCCAAACTTATCAGAATCAATTAACGTAAATCGTGTAATTGGCAATCAACGTCGCTTTCACTGAGCTATCACAAGCTCAGATACTCTTGCCAATGTTTAAAGATAGGAACCGATAAAAAAACTCACAAGTTGTACTTCAAATTGTCATCCAATTCCATCAGCGCTGCTTGATTTCCGCATCGATAACAGTAGTTTGGCGCACTGAAAATGGTCACCACGTTCCGATCATGAACCCAATTGTAGCCCTCCATAACCAACTGATGCGCCCGGCTGACTAAAGTGAGATTATTGCTATGGTTGAAGGTCTCAGAGATATCCTGTCCGAATGTGTAACCAGCTCCGCGTGGACTGATACCCCAGCCACCTCGATCATCCGGATCGGACCAGAGCAGATCACACATAGGACCCTGTAGAAATAAAAAAACGTAATACGAACACACAGAATACTCAAGGCATGTTAAATTGTCGACGCAGACGTTCCATATTCGTAAAAGCCGCAGTAGTTCCCGTCACTTAATGACAAAACGTTACAGACTAACAGCTGATGTTGGGTGTTCACCGAACGCCTTCGGATCATCCTAAACAACATAAAATAACAGTCTACTACGAATGCTTCACTTCGTGAATCGGTCAACTGCTTATAAGTCAAAACGTACATTTACTGACAGGATAGCTGGAAAACATATTAGTTTATGCACATAAAAAGAACATTTTATAAAACATGCCAACAGACAAATTGGCAGAGCGGCAGTGAGAAGTCTACCAGGGTCGATATGGGCGAACACTTCACAAACGGCTGCGCACCAAGTTTTCGGCAATACTACACAGGAGTTCTTTCAAATTTTATGTTGGTAATATTTTGCTTTCATGGAGGTCACTTAATTTCCATTGGTTTAGGATCGCTTTAACACCACCAGTCACTGTAATCTGTCCAAATCTACATCTAGATCCATAATCGCACAGAAGAGGATAAAACCAATCCCATGATACGGTAATCAAGAGAACAGGACAAACGGCACGCTGAAAACTGAAGTAGGCTGAGCACACTAGTACCGGCCAGCTTTACACCATTTGGATACATATATTGGGTGCTCATCATCATCATAACAGTTATGAGCTTGACCAAAAGGTACTGTGGCTCGGGCCGCCGCTCACCTCAACAGTGACGTACAATATCCTAGAGGAAAACGTTATTAAGAAGGTTGTAAATCAATAGAAGTCTAAGCGAAAGAACTAGAAATGGTATGGATGCAGGTACGCCACTGACTGCGACACATCGCCATTTCGGTTAGCGTCTCTAACCAGCGACTTGAATGATCAAGAGGACCCCAGCCAAGCAGGCGACACCTATCCACTTTATTCAGTGGATCAGTCAGGGTCTTTCGTATTTCGTGACCACGTTGTCGCTTGTCCACCACGTGGTTTCAGCCAATTGTTGGTGGCTTCAGTATATAACGCCCGGTACGGTAAAACGACCGACTGCCACGCGGAGTACGTGACCCAACCATCGCAGGCTGTGCAACGTGAGTAGATGACCAATTGATCCCGCATCTCGAGCGTTCCGGAATACGCGCCGGCGAACTGCCGCATTACTCACGCGATCAGTCCATTTAATGTGGAGCTAACAGGCGGAGACAACGATGGTCAAACAAGCAAGCCTGTTTATATCTTCGTTGAGAACAGTTCACGTTTCCGAACCACAGAGCAAAACAAGACGTACACAAGGATTATATACCTTTTCTATTAGCTACAACCGAACGTCATTTCGACGCCACAGATGCTGCAGTTGGGCAAAGACAAATCGTCTTTGCTACCTCCGCTGATATCTCATCAGCAATATTACAAGCTGACGAGGTATATGAAACTGTCCACAGTCTCGAGCGGATTACTCGCGATAAGGAAAGTGGGAGTGGAAATGCCCGTCTTGAAGTGACACTGCATTTGGAAGATGCGAAGCGCATTCCGTACAAACCAGCCCGGTCACTCCCCTTGTTCAGCATGGTCTGCATGTCTTCGGCAGGGGGGCTAAGTAAGACAATGTCGTCCGTATACTCCAGATCGGCCAAACTAGCGCCAGGAAGAAGCCCAACACCAAGTTCACTGGATTCCTCGAGTGCACTCTCCAGAATGTCATCCAAGAAGGGGGAAATCAAACACCTTTGACGAACACCACTAGAAGTGATGGACGCCTGAGACAGAAATGTATCCGTCTCCAGAATCAACAGGGAAACGGACAAAATCCATATTTAGATAAACAACAATGAATACTTAACATTACCCTTTAAAATGGAGTAATTGGCGAAGAAAGGCAGCGCACAATGAAATACACATGCTCTAGTGGAACTGCCGTCAAAACAAAATCCCAAGCCGGAGTTTTCACGTTATCTAGTTATTCAATTGTGATTGTAGAGGCAAGTATATCAGCGGAAGCAATCGGCACTCGTCAGTAAAGACAGTAGAACGAACACGGTTGACGGTATCCAGTTCGGATTAGTCTGTCACAACGACCGGAGCCAAAGGACACCTACGCACAACACTTACAACAGGCAGCTTGTGCTAAAATACCTGTAGTTTCATTCACACACCACATTTCCAGTGTAAAACCGAAGGAATAAGACAAAAACGTGTGAATGGGGCCTTTGTTTCCAGCTGACCAACGCTGATTAGCCAGATGGTAGGCTAGTACGGTAGTGAAACTCTAATCGGAGACTCCAATGACAAGAGCTAAACCGGGAGGGAAAATACTGAAAATATAAGGCAAAAAGTTCAGTATGGGGCACATATTATTACACTCTAAAATGAACAAGGAAAAACAAAATTCGAGGTTGGGCTGTAAAACGAATAAAACATCCACCATACGATGCATCAACAAGGCGGAAAAGAAGGAAAAGTAGAGTAGTGTCCAAGATTTTTGAGAAGGAGAAAGGTGAGCTAACGAACGGCGATAGTCGTTAGTCGATACGACCAGTCAATATAATTGACAACCCAAATGATCCTAACGTACTCGTTGTCTCCTCACCGAAGGTGTATCGTAAGTGCACTGATGACCTACCAGTCTGAGACGGTCAGCACATTCACGGCAGCATTCATCGCAACGTTATACAGTCATGTCATCACGACTTATGACACACGCAATGCGGCTGAATCGGGATTTGGTCGTCACCCATCCTACGGACGTGACCTAGCCAACGAAGCTGATTGAGCATCAGCATAGCTTCAATCCCACCCGTGTCCGCTCACCGAAGCAGCTCAGTGTTCGGAACCATTTCCGACCACTGAATACCCAAGATACGTGCTAAACATTGTACGTGGAGACGATTCAGATGACGCAAATTCCAATGATACAATGTTCAAGTTCCGTAGCTGTATATCAGCGTATCATGGAACGGAAGACAAGCAGCTTGGTTTTCATCCTCAGGCTGTGATTCTTTCAAACACGTCTTTCAAGACGTCCGAAAGTAGCGCTAGCCTTTGCCACGCAACTCGTGGGTCACGAACAAATATGTCGATAGATTGCTACCAAAGTAGCAGAAGTCTGCACAACTATCAGCAACGCCTCTAGTGATGTGGGTTCGAGATCTAGGCACAACACCCACAGGAGGAAGGCTGATCTAAAGAGAATGTTTCACCAGTGTTGATATCTAAGTCAAATTTAGATGCCGCGGTCGCTTAAGCCGTGGTCAGTAGCTGAAGTTCCTCTTCGCCGTGTGCAGATAATGCACTATCATCTGCGAACAGGAGCATGCACATCGTAACCGGCCTGGGGCACCGAAACGTCGAATATTCAGCAGACGTCCATACGTTCATACCACAACTTCATCCTGCGGGTTTTGAAGAGCAACTGTGAGCATTGGAGTCAGATATAAATTAATTAGAGTTGGGGCTAAGACACAACTCTGCTTCACGCCAGTGACAATATCAAAATCATCACAGGTCGATCCACACGATCGTTCCTTCGCCTTCATGCCGATATGCAACAGTCTAATTAAGTTGACAAACTTACCTGAACATCCAAACATACTAAACACCGTCTACAGTGCCTAACGGCTCACGGGATCAAACGCTTTAGGGAAATCCACAAACAGGGTATATAGCGGCTGGTTTCGTTCAAGACACTTCTTTTGAATCTGTCAAGCAGCGAGCACCATGTCGACCATAGTGTGACCCGCCCGAAATCCACATTACGACTCGGGAACAGTGGTCTCCAAAACTTCCGTGTTGAGTAGGATTTTTGTCAGCACTTTCCTAATACAGCTCAGCAGACTGATACTTCGACAGCTGTTGGTGCATTGTGTGTTACCCCTACCCTTAAACAGAGGTACGATCAAGGCATCCTTGAACTCTTGCGGTAATACTTCCCGCCCCTAGATGGAGTGAATTAGGTGGAGCAAAGCACGTTCTGAAACTGGTCCGCTACTCTCCAGACTTTTTCCCGTCAGTATATCTCCACCCATAACCTTTCGTTTCGCAGTTGTACAATAGCTTTTTACATATCTGCCAAAACTGAGGTGAAAGCAAATGAAGTTTTGACATCTTGTTGCGGCAGTCTATTCACCATCACTCAATCAATGGTAGCAGGATGGTTTAGCAGACTATCAAAGTGCATGCGCCAGACTTCCATGATGTCCACTGGTTGGGTGCACAAAAAATCAGAGTCTACTTCAATCAGCGCTTTAGGAGACCGGATGGATGCCCTAAAAATCGCTTTCAGCGAATCGTAGAACTCTGCGTTGACAATCAGCGTAGCCCAGTAGCAATTCTCATCTTGCTCTTTCCGCCAGTCATCTGTGATTCGATAGAGCTGTTCGATGAGTTGAAGACCATTACTACGAAATGTCGCTCTTTTGTTTTCGTTGTTCGGGTTCATTGTGGAAATAACAAACGCTCCATTCTTCTCTCGTATCACATTGGAGATAGTTGTTGTTGTCATCGAACCAGTCCGGCCATTTCTGGTGCTGGATACCGATCGTGATCTGTTACTTGAGGTGTTACCACATAACGGATACAGTAAGGCACTTTCGTGTATCCGCTAATCCCGAAAGTCTCCTGCAGTCTCAAGAGTGCATTTCATCAGATTACCGCCGACTGGTCTGGCTGTCGAGATGATAAAAAGGTTATCAAAGTGCGTAGGTCGTCACGTCACGTCAAAGCCCCGTCTCGTCGAGACGGCATTGGTCGGCTGGAGTATGAAAGCCTCTATTGTCACGCTTCACTATTAATCCTTCGGGTTCACACTGTCTACGGTACGTGTGAATGAAACCAGAAGTGGTCCAGTGCAAACCATGTGCAGCAATGTTTCTATGGAGATGTTCTTTGGCTTCAGTCACTGTAATGAGCCAATCCAGAAACGAATGTCCCTAACTTTAGAGAACCGAAATGGCAAACACTCAGCAGGCGACCACAATCTCTTACGGCTTACCGACTCAAACGTCTTGGTGTGATCCAGAAGGAAGACACAGAGCGGCTGGTTGCGGTCACGACGCTTTCCTCAGATCAGTCAGGCACACATGGTGTTTGTCGCTCGACAAATCCAGCGGAAGTATTGTAAATGCAACCAGCAGTTACTTGTGCCCTCTGGGGAGTTCACCAATGCGTCTGAGTCGGTGAGCCGTGAGTCACTGTGGACGGTACTAGGTTACTTTCGATGTTCATTTAGGTTCGGCACTTTATTTAAAATGTTAAACGTAGATACAGTGGCGAAGGCGTAAGCGTGGGGAATGAAATTAGATGAGCATACTGGCACAAAGAAGGGTTATGCCTTGATCACCTGCCTAGTTCATAGCTGATCACAATGCTAACAAAACTCGGAGGACGGCGCTCAAGTTGAACACTGCCCGTAAGGTCACCCGTTGAATATTCGACGTTTCCGTCAGCTAAGTAATTCAACTATCTCGATGCTGTTGCTTGCAGATGACAATATGTTACATCCACACAGTGAAAAGGGACTTTGACGGCTCTCGCGGTCGTTGCGTCCAGATCCAGTTTGGATATCAACACAGGGAAAATAATTACTTTAATTCGACATTCTCTACCTAATCAGCGTTGACCGGCTGAACCTCTCACACGTCCCTTGGTCTTAGTCCTTCAGGTTTATACCGGATACGTGGTGTGAGTGGAACCACAAGTGACACAGTGTAAGCCACTTGTGGTGATGCCGGCGTCCCTTGGCTTTAGGTAGTGACAGGCTAATCTAAGAACGAATGCCGTCAACCAGGTGCATACGCTCGTAACCAGGGACAATACGGTGGTATTCGTTTCCCATAACCCAGATGGTATGCGATACCGAATAAGTTGGGCGAACAGAAAGTGGTGAACCATAGTAGCAAACAACTGCAACGACTGAAAGATAACCACTGAGCCCAGTCAATCCGTCGAGAAACCGCTGACATGCTTACGAAAGTAAATGATGCGCTTTAACAATCCATCCTGGGAAAATATACAGATGCAGCTTCTCGTTGTCGATCGGCTGTCAATTCGAAGGTCAGTGTACTGCAAAAAACGTTGGACTGGCTGATACATAAGGTTCCATGACTATCATCTCCTAAAGTAAATCAGGACTCTGCCCCATTGCCCATTAAATAGATAACATACGCACTCTGGATATCCCACAGGACGGATTACAATGTTAGTAAAACAGTGAGTGAAAGTGGGTATCCTGAAGGATTTACTGATAAAAAGTGTTAATTAAAGTCAAGCATGTAATAGTCCGGATAGCGAATTAATTTTTTTCCTGTTTCTCACAACAAGAGGAGGTTGCCAGTCGCGGACTTCCAAAAACAATTATGATTTCCGTTAAAAAATCGCTATCTTCCGGAACGATATCAAAATTCAGTCCACGTGGCACAAAGCAAATCTCCATTTATTGAGTTTCTATTGGTTATTTTATAGACAAGATGCATCAGTAAAATGAAGAATCACGATTGGTACTGACGCTCGAGCTTTCCTATTAGTTGGTTTAACTCCGCTTGTAGCTCGTTTGGTTTAATACGTGACGCATTTTAACAAGTTGTTTTACTCCGATGCTCGTTATAACAAAATCCGATGCTGGAGCAGCGTGCCATCCTGATTGGTCCCCGTGTGGACATACCAGTCTGTCCGCGTTGTCGACACTGATTGGCCGTATCCTTCTGCGAATCACTCGTTGACTTCGTATCGATGTGTTTGTCCGATCCTTCCTTTTTTCATAGCATAATCCACTCCTGGTTCGTGATAATCATTTCTCCTCTTTTAGAGGGTGCTCTTCATCCGGTGGTACTCGTTTTCTCAAATGCACCCGATTCCTCCTCTTCACTACTCCTCCGGAATCTACTTCGTAGGACCGATAACCGCAGTACCTCACCACCACTCCTTCTATCCACCGCCGTGGGTTTTCTGGAACGCACTGGACCTATACCTTGTCGTCCACCTGTAGAACCGGTAGGTCGCGGGCTCCTTTGTCGTCGTACCGCTTTTGAGTTAGCATTCGTCTCCTCAAATCGTCGTGCACTTCGATTTCGTTCGGCGATTAGGGTTTTAGCAGTTCCATTATCGGTAGATGCGTGCGTGTTCTTCTCCTCAACATTCTTTAAGCTGAGCTGTGGGACATAGTTTCAGTAGAAGTATTCCGTTTCTCCAGTAACATTAAAAATGGATCATACCAGATAATTGTGCCAGTTGCATCAGTCGCTTTGCCATTTTGACCGCCGCCTCGGCTTTACCATTTGACTGACTGCATTACGGACTGCTTGTACAGTGCTGAAATCCCCACTTTTCAGCAAACGTTCTGAAATCCGTGCCAATGAACTGTGGTCCGTTGTCTGAAAAGATCTCAGGTATACCGTAGCGCGCAAATTAGGCTCGCAGTTTATTAACGACTGCGATGGAAGTAGTGGAACTCAGCCATTCTAATTCGTAGAAACCGTTGGAATAATCTATTGTGATCAATTATTGCTTATTGTTAAATGCAAAGATGTCAGCCGATAATATCTGCCAGGGTCTTTTGAGGATTTGACGCATCAGCATCGTTTCCTTGGTTTGTTTCGGGTCAATAGTCCGACACGCATTACAGCTCTGTATGTAGTCCCTTATGGAACTCGACATCTGAGGCCAATAGAAAAACTCCTTTGCCCTCCGGACACAGCTGTTTACTCCCGTATGTGCCAAGTGAACATGCTCCAACATCTTCCGCTAATATGTTCTCGGAACTGCGATTCTTTCACCTTTGAATATTAATCCATCTTCCAGGATAAACTGATCGCGGCCACTAAAGAAGACTGCTAGTTCCTCGGGAAACTTTTCCTTATCATGTGGCCACCCGTTTCTAATAGTTTCAGCCAGGCGTTGCAACGTAGCGTCCTGTGCCATCGCATCTTTTAGGTCGGTGATTGGGGCGATTCCCGTCATAGCCGCAATAGTGTCAAAATGAAGCTCTTCGCAGGCAGAACCTCTCCCACAAGCTCTGGACAAAGTGTCAGCTATGTGCATTTGAGTCCCCGACCGATAAATCATTTCGACGTCATACCTTTGCATTCTGATTAACATTCTTTGTAACCTTCTTGGTGCAGCGGATAACGGTTTCCTCACTATTGAAACTAGCGGTTTGTGGTCGGTATGAACTATTGTTTTCCGATCAGACGTATAAATGCTGAAACGTTCTACGGCGAATATCACTGCCAGCATTTCCCTCTCAATTTGGGCATAGTTTCGCTCAGCAGGCGAAAGACTCCTGCCTCGATAGTCTACTGGTCTTTCGTTTTGTAATAATATCGCTCCCAGACTAGTTTCACTACTATCACATTGAATGACCAGAGATAATGCTGGATTGTAGTAGTTCAATATAGAGGCATCGGTAATAACACGCTTGATTTTATTGAATGCTGTCTGCTGTTCTTCCTTCCATTTCCATGGTACTCCTTTATGGGTCAACATGCGGATAGGATGCATCATGTCGGATAGGTTTGGAAGGAACCGAGTCAGATAATTGACCATACCATTCAGTTGTAACACTGCTTTCACATCCTCAGGAGCTGGCAATGTGACTATAGCTTTTGTCTTCTCGGGGTCTATTTTGAGTCCGTCAGATGTTAGCAAATGCCCGTGAAAAGTGACCTCTTTTTCTCGTAAAGCCACTTTGTCGCGCGACAGATGAATTCCTCGATCGACACAGCGCTTCCAAAATTCCCGAAAGTTTTTCCAAAAATTAGCACGTCATTTGCGACACACGTAAATCCTTTCAATTTATCAGGTGCCTGGATCATACGTTTTTGAAAAATTTCGTTAGGCGCCTTTAGTCCGAAAGGAAAACGCAACCAACGAAAACGTCCAAAGGGGGTTCCAAATGTGGTCAAGTAACTGGGCCGTTCATCTAGTTCCAATTGTCAAAAAGCCGAAGATAGGTCTACCCTTGTGAAAAATTGGGCTAGACTCAGTTCCGGTAGAATGTCGTCGATGGTTGGCAGACGGAAATATTCTCTCTGAAGTACCTTGTTCAGCGGCTTCAGATCGATACACAACCGGATGTCACCTGACTTTCTAAAATTACAGCAATCTGACTAGCCCAATCAGTCGTATGATCAAAGGAATCTCTCGAACTGATAACGCTACAGGAACAGCATCGTTAACCACAGATAAACTAACGGCGCCTTCAACCTTTATCCCACCGCAGAAGTGTTTCCCGTTTTATCGTCACTACTACTGAGAAGTACAGTTCTGAGCCTCATAGGCGTATTTTACTCCCTATTTCGTTTAACCATTTAACGTTATTCACACCGAGTGGCATGCCACATTGTACAGAAATTGTCTGTTCCGCATTCCCCCTAGGACAGCAAGTCGATAGAGCTCTCTCATTCTTATTACCATCAAGCTTTTAAGAAACTTAGTTAAAGCAACATTTTACCATCCGTCAACAACCACTTCATTTTTGTTATTTGTGTACTAAGAATCGTCGGATTGTGGGTATACCTTCTGTAAAATAACGTGATTAACAAGGGTAATAACAATGGCGTTTCTGCACGACTGCAATGATTGTGTAAATCTACATATACAACATCCCACCAAACTGCATGTAACAGTCAACAGCGCCGTACCAAATATTGTGGAGATGCATCGAAAGAAACATTAACAGACAGCTAAGGATGGAATGCGAATAAAGAATAAACGAATGGATGGAAAAGATGGGACCGCAGATACAAGTCAGAACAGCGCATTGTTATATACTGTTCATCAGACCAGTCTAACCCAGATCTAACGCGAAATGAAACCAGGAGGATTGCTGGCCGGTTTGTGAACCAAGAACCACTGAAGTCTGCGTTCGATCGCTCGCATCGGGTGGCACCAAAAGGTGAGCAACAAAGAGGTTAGGAAGCAAATAATTGGTGATGAATCACAAGCCAGTTCCTTGGTTCAAGCTTTAAGCACGCACAAACTTGGATGATTAGGTCATGCACTAAAGATGCCAATTAGTTGTCTGTAACACCGAGCACTCTATACCTATACCGACTGGCTTCAAGTGCGAGGTAGACAGGTGGTGGAGCTGAAGTGCTGATAACGTTTTACGTTCACCTTCAGTTCGGATAACTGTTTGCAAAGTGCAGACACCTTGCGCATAGACATTTGTGATCATCGAATATTTTACTTTTTTGTCCGGGGCTTGTTCCATGGTTATAAACCAGCTAGACAGAAGAGTGAACCACGTGTATACTGTTATCTTATCATCACATGCTGCCAGAGTACAGGGAACGAAACAGCGGCTTCTATCCTCAGGAACAATGCGGTCACGGATAACGCAGATCATCGTTATACACAGACACCACTGTGAAGCGCGAGGGCCGTGCATACAAAAAAAACAAGGACAGCAATAGTCCTGTAGCTGCTTGGAGTAAAGGACGTAAACCGCTTGCACATATTTGACCATCGGTCTGCGTCCAGTGGCATATATCGAGGGGGCTGGAACAAGCAACAGCTGGAGACGAGGAAGCGCATATTTGACAACGAAAGTCAAATGAGTTCAGTGACTGTGTTCAAAGATACATAGGCTAAGACTGTTGGATTATGTAATCAGGATGTCAAAGAAACAGTTCGCTATATCGAGCGCGTTGGCCGGCGCAAACTCTTCGGTGGAAAGGCAACCATGACTGAAAAAAAWGAAAAACATTGCAAGTTAACCACGCTAGACCGGACAGTCTCCCAACTGGGGTTTGATCACCCACCAAGTCGTGGCTGGAGCTACTAGGGGATCTGGTGAGTAACTGAATTCAGCAGCATAAACGTCGACGTATGCATTAGTTATCTGTGAAGTGTGATTAATAAACGGAGCTAAAGAATCGCAAGGAAGAGGCAGATACCGTCTTTTCACTCAAAACTCGGTTGCGTGTCTGCAACGTGTCGGGGATCCGACGCTAAGTATCTGAGTTTGGGCACGGAGCTGTTGTGTATCAAGTCCCATCTACGGTTGCATGGCAGCTAAGCATCAACGCAAACCACTGACGTATTGTTGTCTTTGACGGTGATACTGCTGATGCCTCGCTCCGCTTCTTTTCTATCTTCAAACTGCCATTTGTGCTTTCTTTCTATGATTGCAAGGTAAGTAAACATCAGTGTCAAACAATGATGCACAGTTGACCACGCACATGGTATGTGTTAAAATCCGTGCACGACCGCATCACAAAGTCTACACGGTTGCAGGTTAACAGAAATCCTTTATGTAACGTGCAGTAACACACGCTTCAAGAACAGCATTTTTAGATTTCACGAGACTTCCTCGTTAAGAAGGCAGCTACAGAGGGCGCTACGAGCAACCGATTTGAAAGCAGTCTTTAGGTCTAAAAAGACCACGAAAGTCGGCTACCTTTGACAAGAACGATGCTCGGCCACAAGGTAAAAATGTGATCAACGAATCCCCATCCGGACCGGAATTTTGCCCGTTCTTCACGTATCTGACTTTCTCTGGACTTAGTGAGCCGATGTAATATAAAGCTAGTGAGAAACTTGGATGCAACAGACACTAAACTGATGCATCAAGTGCTATTTTTGAAAACGAGGATCACTGTTGAGAAGCGTCAATTAAGAGGTACCTCTTTAGTTCCTCCAAAAACCATCTGAAAGAGTTTTGTTAATTTCGATACCAACTTTTCTCCGCCACCATTGAAAAGACAGAGGAAAACGAGTTTGGGAGTCGTTATGTTTCAGTAACCTAAACATCAACGCCATTTCTGCTTCCGACGGAAGGCCGTCTGGAACGTAATAACTGGCCATTCGGGCCCCGTCCTCTATATGGCCCACTGAAGGACATCTGAACCGTTCCTCAAAATGCTCAATCCACCTGTCAAGTTAACGCGACTGGCTGGTGATAAGAAAACCATCTGTTTCACATAGGTTTCACTTATATCGACCCGATGGCCAGTACAACCACAGATTATGGGGGAAAATATTTGTTATTCCCAGATAAAAAAGTTGGTCCCATTTCTTTCGATTATTCTGCCAAGTGGTACACAAGATTTTTGTGCAAGCTTTGAGAAAGCTTGCGGTTAAGCTCTCGACGGTCGTCATCATATTCAGAATCAAGTGGAATCGAGCGACGCCTGTCCATAAGGTTTGTCGATGTGGCAAGAATCCAGTACTAGCGCAACCGTACGGCCCCTTCGAAACACACCTCCTCACAGCAACCTTTTACAGCTGCTGTGGTTTGTTCCCAGTGTTCGTTAGGTTTTCTTATCCGACTCGAACTAGGCAGTTTGTTGCTGGCAAGTGTTCCTTACACTCTCTTCGCTCAAATGTTAGTTACGTATCCTGAATTTACGAGTTTGACCTCCGGGAAAATAAAACAAAGCGGGTATGCACAACAACATAATCCAAGTTCAGATAGTTACTTTAAAATGCAAAACAGCCTTTAACATTGACGTCACCTGTAACTGACTGCTATATGATTCAACTGTGTCCACGGCTGAGAAGCACAGGGAGGTTTCCATGTGACCCAGTGCCTCTTCCTATGTTGAAACGCGATACCTGAAACACGGGATCGTGAGATGCGTAGTCTTTCACCATTATCAATGCGTTGTGCCCGGACACCGAATATACCTCCCAGCTGCTACTACTCTGGAGAAAGACGACAAAGTTGGGCTTTAAAACCACCGGCTAGTATGACGATCTCAGTGTTCAGTCTGCTTCAGGAGGTTAACAACAGCGTCGTGGGACGCATCTTTGGTAGCATCCAAACAGCTGACTGTTGGGGCTCATGCTGATATAACGAATATAAAGTGCTTTTCCCACTTGTATTGACAGACTTCAACTAGTGTATTGAGTGTGACAGCACAAACGACTATTCACTGGGACCTAACGGAGCAAACATAGCTCTGCTCTGAAACTCAGTGCGACTTTCACTCCAGCTTGACCACGAGATTCAGCTTAGGCGTCACCAGACCTTGAGAGAGAAGCGTTTGGATCGGCAATCATCTGGAAGTCAGCTCAAGTAAATGCCGGCACTAGAATCGTAGACTCGCGTCTCCGACACACAACACACATCTAGCTTCAGACTTGAGAGAGTACTTGCCAGCGCAGTTTGCAGATCGATTTGTCGGATACTGAAGGCACCAATGTTTACCAATTGTGGTTTTAGAAAGCAATTATAGCCAGAGAGCAGAGAAGGCAGAAAAAGTGAGGGGTAAAACAGAAAGGTATGTTGTAAGTGATGAATAACGTCATTGTTGATAGAGCGATAACTTTCGATACTTCTCCGTTGTTTATGCCTCAGAAGAGGAGTGACCTGAGGGATCCCAATCCGAGTTTCCCATGTCCTGCGAGACAACAGGATGCAAGGTTTTCTTGGGAAACGTTACCCGGTGAAAATGACTACATGATGACTCAAGTGGCAGTGAAGAGCCTGCCCAGATCAAGGGCAGTTTCAGACTACAAAAAAGGCTCAAATAGCCTGCAACACAATCGGCGATAGGTATAACAGCCTTAGTTATACCAAATGCAGTGAATAAACACAGAACAACAGTGGTCATAAATGACATCCAAACCAACGATTTATTGTTATCAATAGAATCAGACGCAGTTGATTCGCCAGGCTAAGAAATGAGTTTCCTTAAACACGGGTGGCCAGGATACAACAATGAGAATGAGGACTATAAACTTACCTCGTGTGGCACCTCTTGAATTCGATCCAGGGCGCGAATGTGATCTAATGTGTCGATCGATGGTGAAAGACCGCCATGTAAACAAAAGATCTGGGCAATGCAATCAGTATTAATCACGCTGACTTACTGAGTTGTCCACAAGAGCAGTTAATGGCAGATAGTCAAAGAGATCAGTGAAGTATTTCCATACATTCGCATTACCGTACTTACGGAGACACTCGTCGTAGAAACCGTACACCTGAGTGATCTGACGGCTTTCATGATTACCACGCAAAACAGTGATTCGCTCTTTGAATCGCACCTAAACAATAAACTAAAAGAAACAAGTCCTCAAAACCTTCAGAGCAACCAGAAGAGTAACCGTTTCAACAGAATAGTGACCTCTGTCTACATAGTCACCCATGAATAGATAGTTCGTGTTGGGTGCCTTCCCTCCGATACGGAAGAGCTCCATCATATCATGAAACTGACCATGTACGTCTCCACATACAGTGACCGGACTACGCACATTCTGAACATTCGACTCTTTTGTCAGAATATCTTTTGCCTGCAATCGGTATAAAAAGAGTGCCACCATAAGTACCAACCTTTTCACATAAAGATTTCACTTGGGCTTCTGACAACTGTCTACAATTATACAACTGCTCTATCCACTGATCTAGTTCCTTGGCTTCTGAGCGGAAATCACCCGTCATTCCGAACAACCAAAGAAATCAATATACCCGCCGCCACAAATTACGCAGAAAAACAAAACACTTGTTGGTAAGCGAAACGACAGATCCAGCCACACGATTATATTTTTTTCCTCATTGCTCCCTGAGCATCGAACTATTCAAATAAATCATTCTTCCAATGTTCTACGTAGCAGTTAACAAAAGAACGGATTTATGGGTTCAACGGTTGGTTCAGTTCTTTTCAATTCAATTCAGTTCAGTTCTGTTTCGAAGACGTAGCGGATCGAGCCAGAAGTGGTCCAGAATCGTGCACCAGTGAACCTCTGAATGTCCCAGTGCTGCGATGATTGGAAATATTCTATACTTCCGTGTGTAATTATGACGGTTATCATATGAAAACTAGCCCAGGGTGGCAGTGCCATGCGAACACAAACTTTTCCAAATATTGAAATGTTTTGAAACGACAGCGAATTACATGGCTGATATCAGTCTGTTCCCTAGGACCTATAACTTTGGGCGTGAAGACTAACTTTATCAATGAAATAACCATGAAGTGGAAAGAACTAATAATACCGTCAGCAATTATGGAATTTTGACTGACTTAAGTCTTTAAAAATGGTGTTGCTAAGGAAAAGCATCGAAGCAAGTCACTCACTGTAGGTGTGGTAGCAGAAATAGTCAACGCTCATCATGCTGTCACTTGAACTCTGTCACGCTATCACAGGATATTACGTTCTGTATTGGCATGTTCCAACTTTCGGTAACTCGACACACGGAGGAGTTAGCCCTGATCGACGTAAAACTCTCGTTTTCTCCAACTCAGTGTTGTGGTCCCAGAGATAGAAAAGTTTGTGTGGCTGGACCTCAGGTTCCGCCTCAAATACGGTTGGCGCTTTATGAGTCTAGTGGAGTTCTGTGAGGTCCCTTCGCGCGGGACAGTCTCAGTCTCCCTTCAGAGGAGTTAACCCGCATTCTCGCAAGCGCCTTGTAAAATGCTGATAAGCTTTCTCAAATGCCTTACTGTCTTTTACCAAACTGGAGCTCCAGGCTAACACACACCACACTAAATGTGGACTCACGCTCTACAAAGTGGTTCAGGGCTCTATTTTCTTTTCGTGCCATCTCCGGACATCTCTTAGAGACTTTAAAATTCCCCACTGTGGCAGCCCCAACATATTAGTTGTCTCTATTCTTCCCAACTGCTTCTCTCTCCCCTACCAAAAAACTAGTCAGCCACGGCTGACTGTCACCAAACAGCTGACCGCATTTTTCTACACTCAAGTGCAGCTACCATTATCTGACTACGCTTGAACGGACTCCGTGTTCCTTTGCATGTACGTGTTGTCATGACTTTCCACAATCTTCACATCATCAACTAAGGTGTGACAAAGACAACGGGTTTTTGATGAGAACACTAATGAACATATAAAACATTACTGTCCCCAACATGGCTCATTGGGCTGCAACACTAACCACTACACCTTCTGTGGACCTTCTGCATGGTTTCTTTATGTAAAAGGCGCGGTTATTCCGGAATTCTTGTAACCATCCAGGCAGCCTTTCAGTGGGACTGGAGGCTTCTACTCTGAGGATTAACAATTGTCCATTCACTGAGTAGATTGCCCTTCTGAAACTCAGGTAGCAGGCCCCGACTTTCTCCACTCCATCCTTTGTGTGATATCTTGGAAGTGACAAAGCATGTCAATGAGATAACACCTATATCGCACAAATACATGTTGGTTTGTGGAGAGAAGCCTATCTGAGTGAGTTGCTTTAAGGTTTCGCGATAACTGATGTAAGAGTTACTGGTCGGTAGCTTCTTATCTCATGCTTTCCCTCCCTTTATGAACGGATGCAACACCAGCCTTCCCCCAGTCATCTGGAATTGTGGCGCTCTCAGAGGTGAGATTAAACGGCCGAGTGAGAGGTTCGTGCAAACATTGCTTGGATGTCTCAGTATCCTCGCAAAGACTGTCTAGTTCCACCGTCTTGTTCACATCTAGTCTATACAACCTATGCCTCAATCCTTCCCCTTCGATTTTAACTTCCGCCATCACGGATTCTCTGGAAGCACTGTACTGAGTTCAGCGGCGGTAATTCCAGAGTCTATGATTTGTACCACCACGATCCGCTGACGGAAAACGTTCGACTTTTATAGCCCTGATTCAACAACATCGCTCGCAGCGTCACCAATGCCGCCGAGTTCTCTGCTTTCGGCCTTTTCGGTGTGGGCCCAGCTAAAGAAGGCCCCATGGTTTTTAGAGTGGTCCTTTGTTAGATTCGTTTCAAACTTGGTCAAACACTTCTTTTGTACATCAAAATGCTTCTTTCTGGCCGCCTTGTAATGACAAAGCCTGGTGACCCCCCTGACTTTTTGCACACTGTCCAGCCTTTCCTTGTACACCTCTACGCCCTTTCATCCTTAACTTTCCGCCACGCAGGCTTCCTATCATGCCGACCACCCCTTTATGGGGAACGCGGGGGAGTCAGGTGCATAAAATTAGGGTTCAGGCTTTAGTGACATCACCGTTACCATTCTAATCCGCCCAACAAAGCTGCTTCGCATCCGACATTGGTGGCTCGATATTTATGCCCCTTAAGGATCCACGACACTTGACAGGGGGTTGCCGCAGACACAACCAAGACGGTAACGTATAACTCCATGCTCATTCTTGTCGGAGGGCTTTCCGACCTTCAAATCCAAAAGGTTATTAGGGTTCCCTGTTATAATAAGGCCTAAAAACTGTAACGGTCCGTCCATCCTTCCAGCTAGTGATCTCACCAACGTGCTGAATTAATGCCATACCATTTGAGTTCCCTAACAACGCCCCACCAAACGTACCACTGGTAGCATGCTCCGATTTCCAATCCACCTTGGCAGAATTGATATCTCCTATTGTAAGGAGTCGCTGTGACATGCCTACTTGTCTTCTGATAACGCTGACGAGCTGCTGATCCTCT
This sequence comes from Paragonimus kellicotti, assembly GCA_014220965.1. NCBI lineage: Eukaryota > Metazoa > Platyhelminthes > Trematoda > Plagiorchiida > Troglotrematidae > Paragonimus > Paragonimus kellicotti. The sequence continues at coordinate 69,592 of LOND01000246.1, forward strand.
TGCCGAGCAGAAGAGGGACTTCTGTGAACACACAGGAGGATCAGCCTTGCTTCACCGTTTGTTATGGAGCAGCTTAATTGTTTGATATTTTCTACAATCAGCTCCGCTTCTTGGTGTTAACTATAACGCTGCGTCCCAACACTGAAACATCCTACTCAGTCTGTTATATTGTCTGTACACCTTGTAGGTAAAGTGTCCAGGAGGTAAAATGTTATCTAAGGACACTTTTTAACCCGATCTCGGTACCCGCCAAGATATATTCCTTCGTCAGTTCCGCCGAAACTTCACTCCATTGATTCCCCGGGCCACCAGCATCGAAAAATACACAATTTTTTCTCACAACCCCTTCTCTTTTCAACTGGACTGAGTCAAGGGGCAACCCACTGCTCGGGCATCATACCTGAGTAATTCACCCGCCTTTGCAGGAGGTGTTTATGCCATCCTAGCTTTGGGCTGAAGGATCCACACTTCTTGCGTTGGAAAGTTTCGCGATGAGGGTGTAACTTTCTCCCCTCTCTTCGTTCTCTAGTTTCCCGAGCAGCCTTGTTGGTTGCACGCGTCATCATCATCATCGTTACCATCATCATCATAACAGCCATTAGCCTGACCGAAGGGTACTGTACACGTAGCCCCAACTCGCTGATGTACTGCTGCGTCCCAATAAAAAACCCAGCTTCAGTGGTACGGCCAACATGCCTCCAACATGCCGAATCACCTGGTGTCACTGTAACTTTACCCCAAGTATCTGTCCTGCCACTGCCGTTGGAGACCTATTTAGATGCCTGAGGTTGACGGACTCAACCACCGTGGACCTAGAACTGCAAGTATTCGTTCCCTATTGGCCCAACCCTATTATTCGTTTAGTGGCTACGTGCTTTGAAATATTCACCTGCCTTGAGAGATTTGCCAGGTGAGAACCCTTCGCTGCTTCTCTGTTCCTGGTCTTTCTCGTAGCAGGGGCAGGTGTGCCCCAAACGACGACAGTTCTGCTTCTCCTAAGGACTAACTCCCCATAATTTAGAGACCTAGAACGACCTACAACAGAACCTTTCCCTCCTTATGGAACTCATTAAGCCTTTTCGGTTGGACGTCCAGCCTCGCACATGTCTTCGGTTAGACCCTCAAGCTTTCTCACTTCTTTGCTTCCACTTTCTATTTCTCCCTTTGACGGAATGCTGCTTTTTCTCACATTTTTTTTACTCATTTTCCCCTTTTTCGTCGCTCATGTCCCCTTTCGCGACCAAGTATACCAGCCTATACTAAGCTCACTTTTGCAGGATACCGTTAAACAGTACTTTCGATAACTCCCCCTCTCTTGGCTAAGATTTCTGGCAGGGTGAATTCGCCTTTCATCCGTTCCAGTAATAACCGCGATCTCGCCCAACCGTCCGTCTATCCAAAAGGCGGACATTTACAATATTTCACTCATATTTTCGACGGGAACAACACAGTGATGTAAGGATGAGTAACTTTCACGAGCGTGGGCTTCCTTCAGGTAGGCAACTTCAACTACCAATATCTCTCTCACGTCAAGAAGGTCCAGTCCCATAGTTTCAGTGCAGGAAGCCCAAGGCAGCCGGATCTAGTCGGTTTGTTTCATTTAGTGTCAAGTAAAGGTCTCCTTTTATAAAAAAAACACTCATTGAAACTAAGATAAAGAACCACGCTTGCAGATCACAGTAACTACTAAGAACACAGTAGGATACGTCTTACTACGTTTCAAATGGATGAGAATGTAACAATGCTTTAAAGCGTCCACCAGAAGTGCAGTCAAGGGAGTCAGAACGAGTGCCGTTCCAGAGATCCCCAAACCCACAAGAAAAGACCCATTACTGGAAGAAGGTCCACGGACGAAGCATATAAAGTTTCCTGGCATGTGCCCCTCGATTGTCATCATCCGCTGCGATTAACAGTTGTTCTAATTTGCCTCCGCCGAAAAAATGTGTGAAAGTGAAATCGCTGCGCAGTCGCCGAACTTAAAGTGGTTACAGATCCAAAATTTCAGGTTGAGACTAGCACACCACACTCCTGAAGCATGCAACTAGCTTGAAAGCGGCGAGCCGGACACGCTCAACAGCTAGTAAATCCTTTCATGAGCCGGTGTACACAGCTTGACAAGTTTGTTCAACCAACTGTCTTATGTTTATCCCGTAAGTTGTCTAAAATGCTACTTTGCCTAGAAGGAGAAATAGCCCATTCAATCATCTTGAAATTGGAGAACACCCTTTTATGCTACCACCTGGTGATGATAAGCCGAAGATAAATTAAGTCATACTCAGATACCAAGATCTTTATTCGGAGTGAATATTTGATGCCAAATGTGCTGAGAACGTTAAGAATCTTGGGGTATTGCCAGAGTTTGCAACGAGCGACGAATGCGCGCTCAAAGTTAGTCCGGGTAGACCCTCACCGTTCGAAAAACGTTTACCCGTATTACGATTAATATGAAATGCACTGAAGTTGATGGCGACCCGAAAGTTCACGTCATCAGCGTAGAGAAAAGCTTTTTAGGAACATGGAAATCCCTAAAATTTGAATCTTGATCAAATCAATCTCGAATTTAGCCCAAAAGTCAGGACTACATCAGCTACTGCCGCCGTTTCCCTTACCCCTATTCAGTATGTGCACTGAAAGGTTTGAAACGCCGAAATTAGACATTTTCCTTGTGTATGTTTTTTGGGTGACCTTTAGTTCTTACCACTTCTCGATGCGCAAACAGACGTTTCGCACCGACCCAGCCAAAGAGCATTTCCTTCGAGCGAGCCCAATTCCGCTTCATCGTCCACCATTACTGAGCGGTGCCTAGTTGTCGATTTCGTTGTACGGGCACATTCTTCGTCCACATTGTGGAGATTTCTCACATTCAAGTTGAGATATCTAACTTTTTGTACATTTATTCGATTAGTACCGTACTAAGTCAGCTTCACAGACGTCTTCCCATTAGCTGTCTCGAAGATAAATTATGTTCTGTACCGTTGGATATTGAGACAGACATTTCTCGGATCGGCAGTTTGCACGTGAATCGTTGTGAAGTGGAATCGCTATCGAACGAATCAATAGCACTGGTGTTCCTCCAGTTTTCGGCACAGGTACTTTGCTGTTCAACAAAGACGTGTAACAACGCTGTGCTGTCATGAAATTCCTGCACTGGACGGAAATGACGGAATCTAACATTGTGGAATTGCCACGGGTCCCGATAATTGCGGAGCTTTCGATGCTAATCCTGCTTCTGTGGACCGACAATCTGCCACCGGACAATCAGTCACTTCTTTGCCACTGGAGGCTGCGGCACTGTCTCGTGAACCATTTCCCCTTTGGTATGAGCACCAGTTAGTGACGCATGTCTATGGTGACTTCTCACTTTTTATTAACCTTAATTCTTCAATGTCTACAATCAATTCGTGTATGCTAAATGTTTCAAGTGTTTTTCGGAAACTTTGTCGATTATTCGAGCTCCACAAGCGACGCCTTAGGTCCGTGGATTCCGAACCCATTCCGACAGCCATGACCAGATTTCAACGCTGCGATGGTGAATAAAATCAGCTTTTCTGTTCAACAGCGGGCCTCAGGAACAAACCCCTTTAGTCCAAACCCTGTTGGGTAGTTAGAGCGGGCTGTCAGACCGCCGGTTCTTGGAGTCAGTCTTTTAGAACTGACGCAGACAGTTTCGATGCATCCCCGGAGAATCTTTTAACCTTGTCAAAAATTTTGAGGGCAGCGTGGCAGATGGATTGGTCGACGAGCGATCGGATCATTCATATTTTTTGCATCATTGTCGTGGCGGGGCGAAAGAGACACTTAAGCACTGCACACTTCTACCAAAAGAGGTGGGTTTTACGGAGGCTATCAGAATTTTGCACCAACAGTTTGGTCTCCAGAATACTATCATGCAGGCGGTAAGTCAGGAGGTTCTCATGGGCCCCAAACTGGTTGCTGGCGATGCCGATGGTTTGTTTGTACTAGTCGGTCAGATGAAGAATTGTCGGACGATGCTGATGCAGCTAGATTGCGGCGCACAACTCAGCTGCTTAACCAACCTCATAAAAGCAGTTGGGCGATTGTCTCACCACTTACAGGAAGGATTGGCATAAGTTGTTGAAAGTGTAACTGAGTTCGGAAGAGAAAATACCATCGACGATCTATTACATTTTTTGTAGGGAATGGAGTGGCGGTCAGTGCTAGTCAGTACGACCAGTTGACCTCTCGCTCAGAAAGCAGGACGAGCAATCCAACGCCAATTGGATACTCGGTTGCCAAGTACTCAAGGTGCAACGTCGGAGTAAGTGTACCTAGGAAGGGCGAGCTTGAAGAGTCCGATGTGTATGAACGACCACAGTTTATCTCATTGTGCTCGGTTTATCAGTCAGTTTTCAGGACAATGCAAAGCAATGCTGAAAGACAGCAGTGTCGTTTCGTCCGCCTGGAAAGGAGCCATGTATCAAGGTATTGTAAGGTACGGATGCAATTTGCGATGCCCGGCTGTGGTCAAAGCCATCATGCATCGGTTCACGAGCACAATCCTGAGCCAAGCCAGGATGTAGAGGTGAGGGTATCCTTGTGAGGTGTTATGTCCGCTACGAACGACGTAGGTTTAGAACTTGTTCCGCTAAGATTGGTTTATTTAAAAGCGTCGGGGACAAAGTAAGTCTTTTAAAATAACAGATTTCACATTACGTTGCTATGTCGGAGCCTGTTCCTTACTCTATACGAAACGTGTGCAACACCATATAGTCAGGTGTCAAGTGAGTTGTAATCCCTAGATCAAGAGCATCCTACTGCAGGTGATTCAGTTCGTACGGTGAAACAGCTGCTACTGACGCAGGCTGATGTCGTCCAACGATTTGAATTAGACAAATGGACCCACTTGAGGGGTACCTCACTTGAGAGTTCAGTTAACAACTGCGCAAGCAGTCCAATAAGGCGCGACATTCCTGAAGCACATTGGGTACTGGAACAGAGACTGTGCAGCGGCAGCGAGCCTTGTACAAGTTAGACGACTTTCTGATGGAGCCTCAAAGGTCCGTGCCGTACCATGCCCCGGATTGAACATTGTGTAAACCCCTAGGGGGCACTTCATATCTCTGTGGTCGATATAGTCGGAAGGACGTATAATGCTAATACTAATACTACTAATAATAATAACGCATATCTCTCAGTGCATTTGCAAGAGACACGCTCGGACGTTCGCGATCGCTGCAGGTTATCACAGGCGGTACAGAGCTACAAATAGTAGCATAACATAACAAACCTTATCTCTGCCAGCGAAATAAAGCGTGATCAGAGAGAAAAGGATTGCAGTTTACAAAATTTCGACGCCAATATCAGGAGAGGGGATAGTCCGCTCTGTCCACAGAATCAATCCAGAAGATGGGATGTCGCATTAAGTCGCCTTTTACAAGGTTGGTAGGAGCCAATGTTTCAAAGACGGGAAATAGGTGCAAATGCATCTTCCGGGAATTTCGTCATTATCTGATGTGAATAGCGTCGGGAAAATATTGCAGTAAATCGGCTTGGGCGGGGGAAGGAGAAGTTACAAAATCTGGTAAGCATTTGTGCAGACTCCAGCGCAGGACGTCGTCGATCAGTCGAAAAAGTTCAAAATTCGAAAACTTCGCAGATCGTTCGGCCAATACGGAGTTTTTGGCATCTATTCATCGGGGAAACTTTCCACGCATAACGGATGTTTGCGGGAGTAGGAGAGAGAATGCGATCTCGCGTGTTGAATGGGAAAATATAGAGCGATCACATGAAACATGACGAGTAACGCATGCGTACTTTTTCCTTGACGAACACTACGCGACATTATTATTTTTGTTTCTAGAAAAAAATTTATAATATTGGCAAGTAGTTGATGTAGTATTTCGCGATAGTTGGGTAAGCAGCAGCTACTGCTGAAATGATTTTCACGTGCTAACCAAATTCCGTACGGTGTTTTGATGTAAGTTTCCTTCATTGTGCCGACGTTTGAGCTAAAGTCCATATGTCGTAACACAAAAAGGTTATCTGATGGTTACAGGGGAGGTTTGAGGAAAGAAATGCAGCACAAGATGTGAATTGAGGTATTAATGCGACTACGTAAGGTAAACACGAGGAGTATTCTTCCACAGTTTTATGTGGACGGTTTTTGCATGCTAGTCTATAAACTATCAAAGCCGGTTACCATTATGCATGAATGAATAGATTATGGATGCGCACATACAAAATGTGGAAAAAATGTGTGTGAACCATAATCCAGTTTTCATTTGTGTTCTAGGTGTAACTCCAGATAAGGTCATTCAGCTGAATTTGCTATAAGATTCAATTTCATATTTTCCAGCATTCTGAATAATGTGTGCACAGTGAAGCACATTGAAAAAATGATGCTCATTTTCCAACGATTTCGTGAGTATGCAATAAACCAAATTCACGGTGGGATGTGAGCAGACGGTAAAGAAGTAATACACTGTTCCAAACAGACTGTATCAAATGGGAGCTTGAAAGTGGGGACGGGTATGTACGTTGAATACAATTGATCCAATTCAACAAATCATCAGCAGATACATAAAGTTTGAGGATAGACATTATGTTTGACGATGTAAGGTAACTGTCCAACCCCTTTTCAAAACGCAAAACGTTGTTACTAGCTCTGAACTGATTTGGAAGCCTATTCCAAATATGGTAAGATTTCACAAGAAAGAAGTTGTCGCGGACCATTCTCCGAGCTAACAGGGTTGGCAAAATGAAACCCTTATTTATCAGGCCATATGGGAAGCTGTTTCGAAAATGAACCGCGAACGCTGTAGTGATGGTGTCCGAGTGTATCAGTTTATACGGGAGTGTAAGATTTAAGTTTAGTCTTCGTAACCAAAGTGGATCAACACCAATTGACCGACAGCGTTCCCTATAGGTAGGCGAGGATGAATATTCTAACAAGCTCTTGGTAAGCGATCGTTGTAGATTTTCTAACACAAGCCTATCATTTTTACGTAAGTGACAGTAGATGAAGGTGCAAAACTCGAGCTGAGGTCGAGCGCACATTGTATAAAGAGCCAGCTTCGTATCTGGTAGGCCGGAAGTCCTTTCGATACAGCCTATTGTCCTTTTTGGTTTTGCTACCTGGAAGCGTACTCGTCCGGAGAAATTGAAGGAGTTTGAATACCATATTCCTAGATCTCGACCGGTTGTGGTGGTGTCAATATGATGACCATCTATTGAGACAGACCCTTTGGGTACTGGACAACCATAAGCGATAATGTTCGATTTGTTCGCTGAGAACGTCATGGGCCATGTTTTGCACCACGACTCCAAGGATGCTAGGTCCTGTCATATATTTTGTAGACAGAAGTCGAGGTTGCCGGGCTGTCGGAATGTGTAGACGATTTTGATATCGTCAGCTAACAGGAATGCATCATTTATATACATGGGAAAAGCAACGGTCCCAGAACGCTCCCTCGACTCACCTCACTGATGTTGGGCAGTGCTCTCCTATTTTGACAGTTTGTGTGTGGCCTCGACGATACTGCGAAAGCCATCTGTACAAGGGGTCTTGAATGTCAAGAGATGCCATTTTGATCAACAGGTGCTAACACGGCAAACTATCGAATGCCTTCTGCATGTCTAGGAGTACGATAGTCATCGCATTACCTGCGTCGGCGGCCATCGATATATGGTTTATGAATTCCAACTGGTATGTGATGCAGGAGCGCGTACTAAGGAAGCCGTACTGCGAAATTTTGTTAAGATTTTTTGACCCTTATAACTCAACAGCGAGCGCTTTCATAAAAAGTTTGGATATGCGAAGAATATCTAAAGTAAATATGTTACCGAAAACTTGACAAAACTTTATCGGTGAAGAGAATTGCTAAGTCCAATCACATGTTCAATGACAAGAGAGGAAGTCGTGGCATTCTGCAGAAGTAACGGAAAATGTTAAAGTAGCTGCCTATATTGAGTATTTGATGACGGCCGTGTGTACGGTGGAAAGTTGGTAACCGTGCTTCTTGTCTTCGTTCAGTCTTTTCACGTTTATCAGCCTTCTCTTTGCCATCGAAATGCTGTCGGCAGCAATTGCAAAAATTCTGTGCAAGGAATCACCAAGATATACGAATTACGTGTGAGACGAACTGTTCTTACGAAGGGCATTGGTTTTGATACGTCACTAAGGCTGAATATCGTTTGCCTGTCGAACCCTTTCGTTATGTAGTTGACTCGTCCTCACTTTCCACAGCTAAAAACCCGTTCATGTACCCATAGTCTCACTTACGCGTTATAACTTTATTAATACGTGACACGTTATACTCAACCGTGTTTGAGAAAATGGTTGCAAATTTGGTAGGTTCATTACCGAGACTTAATGCCGCTCTCGTGAAGTTTCTCAAAAATACTTTTCATTGCGCTTCAGCTACTTATTATTAACAAACTCGCTCGCACGACTGTCCTTTTCCTAGTTAGAATCGGTTGCTTAACGGGCTAAGAACTTGGTAGACGCTCGCTGCAATACGGACGTGATTATCTGAGACACGGTGTATCTACAGACGTCGCGAGTAGACTAATCGTGGCTTGGCTAATCAGTACACGTCCGGGGTTAAAAGAAAAATTCCAACTTTTGCGGGTCATAGTAAAGTTGCAACGAATCGATTTCTGAGCAATTGGTACTTGAGATACGTAGTGACATATTTCAGCCGCATCCAGGTATAATGACGGCTGCATTTAGGCGAAAGGTAGACAACCTCATTCAGAGGTGATGAATGACCAGTAGGGACAGCGAAGCGCAGAGAACTTTCCGAACAAACGGAGAAGGTTATTAAAAATCTCCATGAACAATATGAAAAACGAAGTTCCTGCAAGAAATGCTTGATACATTCCCCCCTTTGACCACTACATTTACATAAAATCAATTGAGCATTGGAAGGTTATCTGTCAGCGAACAAGGAAAGAATGGTATGATTAGCTAAATGAATACCACTATTTCAGTGTGGCTTGGAGCACAAAAGATATCAATTTTCGACGGTTGATGGTCATCGGAATGGGTTGGTGGGACGGCCAGAAGTTTTTTCACAGTTTGATCAACCCTGTTTACCAATGGGGATTGGTTGAACTGTTTCTGAGCTCACATTCGCAGCTGACGAAGCCAGATTTCGACTGCCTTTGAACCCTACAGAATGCGACGTCTAACCACTTCAGACAAGATGGCAGAGACTTGTCAGGCTGTACAAAACGCCCCTTTCCTGAGTTTGTTTTGATCGCATTCGGTCAAACTGACCAGGTCTGGTAAGTGACTGCTTTTTCTGTCCCAGATAGATCAAGTGGGGCAGTTTCCCAGAATTATTCAAGTTAGACGCCTAGCAGAGGGACCTACATGAAATGAACCACTACAGCGGTCAGGAGAACGGATTCTGAATGAGAACATTATTGGGCAATTTGTTTCAACCTCAGCTGTACTGGTGTTGAATTAGATGTAGCACAATATGTAGTGTCGAGGCCATTAGTTATTTGACGCGATGTAAACTGCAATGCTGCGATACCTTCAAATGATGAACCTAAGCAGATGCGTTTCTTGTTGACGGCGTCGACTAGGGGGTGCAGCTGCTCATCGTACACGCTGCTGCTAAGGAAATTTTGGAAATATGCCCCAGCGCTGAGAATTTTTGGTTAATTCTCCAAGCGTTATTTCGTCGTGTCTTCTAAACGGATCCTCTTTAATCTGCTCGTCTGACAACGTAACTTACTACTTCTGAGACTAATCGACACACACCTACGAAATTGCACGGAATAGCCGAACCACGTTATCATCCTGGATACGCTTAGCCGTAGTGCAACATCTGACTCGTGTGTCGGTGTCAAATCTAAAAAACATTTTTCCACTGGCTTTTTCCCCCAAGATGAATGTAGAGTTGTTGATCCATGAACTGAGAAAATTCGTGCCCATCGTTTGCATTCCCCATTTTACCACTGACCTGACACTTGCTCCTACTACCCCACCCACCCCGTTTTGTTTTATTGAACTAAATGTCATTAAGTGTCCTTGGCGCAAGTAGCCGTTCTTGTCCTGGCTCACTGGCGTGACGGCTGACCTTTGACCTTGCTGGTCTTGTTGACAAACTGCTGATTTTGCTGGACCAGCCTGTCGTCGTGAACGATTGAGGTTGGCCTTTTGTAGTTATTGATGCATTTCTTCAATAGTAACGTAGAAATTGTTGGATCGAATCTTGTTTTTCAATTCGGGGATCCGTTTTGGGGCTACGCTTAACTCAACGATCAGCCGTGGATCGCTACAGTGAAGGTAATGGTGTTGTGAGACAAATCAATGTTTTTTAAAATCCCCTGGATATCTTCCAAAAGATATCCTCTGCATAACTTTCATAATACCTTTTCCACTAATTCCATCTAGCTTGCCTTCGAGCATACATATGAATATATCAGCGAAAACTGGGTCCAACGGGAAGGCCACAGCAACCTCAGCGACCTGGCAGTGCGATACGCCGTCACAATGGATTCCAACATTGCATGTGCAAAACAACAAGAACCCCACAAGATGATGGTTTTCAACGTGATCATATGTAAACTCAATAGTTTCGGCCAACTGTGAGTTGGCAAACAATGACAAAATATTTTATAAAATTTTCCTATTTGTTACATTCGGGTTTGTGAAAGTGTTCGCCGCTTCAGAGATATCATTTCAACTGTAGTCAAATATTTCTTTCTTAACAGATTCCGACCTATCGGATGGCCACTGCGTAGTCGCATAGCAGTAGTAGTTTTACATGTCCCGTTTCGGCCTATGTGATAGTTCATTTTCGCGCATCTGAATCAGTCTGTATAACCGTCGGATACGAGATCTTGTCGGCCGAAAACGATCAGACACATGAGTTCCGATGAATTCAGTCTGTTTCATCCTGCTTGGGATACTTATCACTCTGTTTTCGCAAGAAATAAAATACCAGACTGAAAAGACTGGAAATGTTGGACAGTACCATTAAAAATAGATTACCAGTGGCATTTTGTATTGCGGCTCAAGGGAGATCAGTGGAGGTTGTGATTTTACACCAAACGAATACGAGGTGTTACGGGATTATTTTATTTGATTGGGAATGTGCAACGGAATGAATAATAAAGTGCATCATTCATTGTAGAGCGCGCGTCAGGAGGCAAAATGTTATTGTCGTCTTTCTCAGGAGGTGTGATATTAAAGAATGTTGACACTGAATACTCGGTTTTAAATGTTGCTGAAAGTCAGTCGATTTATACACAGCCATGTGATATATTGCAATTCGGACACAATCGGCATTCATCCCGGAGGCAACAGTATTGGTGCAGAGAAAGTATGGGCCGTACAATGTGTAACCTACATTTACAGGCTGCAGCGTCATTTTTGGTGGCACGGACAAGAGCACCGATGATTATTGGAGACGTGGCAAATCAGAACGGAACTTGAATCTGGGCACAGGCGGCGAAAACATTCTTATATCACCACCCCTGTCCTAGTCCAAAAGCCGGTCGAAACTGCAACTCGTCTTCTACGCCCTTGATCAAGTGATTGACGTTTATGGGGGGTCGCTCAGAGTATAGTTGGTAACCAGTGTGTACCTGTTTGCCGAATAGAGCTGTCTTACACTGACCTGGTGATCGGGTAAGAGCTCACAAGTTTCGCAATTGCATACCCAATTAGCTGTAACCTTTCCAGACAGTGTTAGCTGACTGCTGTTCGATTGTTGCTGTCTCAGGCGAACAAACGTTCCAACCTGTACCGCTGAAGCTGGGTTTCAGCATGCCGACTTATGAGTGAAACGTCGTTCTGGCTGACAAGGATAGTTGGTTTCCGGGATTGTCTGAATGGTATTCAAATCCGTTCACAGAATCCGCCCAAACATAACCTATCACGGCGTTTCATCAGTCGTTTCTTGATGCAATGTTCTGCAGACCGCTAAAGCTCTGATTGCCGCAGATTCACAGGTTCTACTGCAAAACTACGCAGCCTCTATCCTCTTCTTCAATGGGAGGCTTACCCGTTTCATTATGCCATTTGAAAATGAATTATACGGTACTTTTCTGGCCCGTCTGATGTCATGAAGCTGAACGGAAATATCAAACCCGTGGCTAGTAAATTGTGGTCCAACATCCTAAACAAATTTTTCCAGAGGTTGCAAGAGAGCAGACGGGCGTCCCAGTCGTTGTATAACGCGGGTAGAGGACAGTCAATCGTAGTACTGAAAGTCGGGCGATTTGCTGAACAAACATGTTGCAACCAAACGATTTTGATAAAGCTGAAGAACAGGATTAAACGGACTGATGCTGTCGATAGCAGTTGTGAACCGCAGCCTCTTTTGTAGATGGTAAATCAATCTGGAGGACCAGACGAATTGGGACTTTTGTCGGCTCATAGCAGACGATTTGATCTTACATGAAATCAATCATCGTTGATAGCCTCCGTCTCCGAAACAGCTCTTTTACTCTGCATTTTCATCAGACTGTTGCTAGGTTATCCCAGGCGCGCATTTAGCGCATTGAGGAATTAAATCAACTGGCCCTAGGAACTGAGGTCCTTGCGCTATTCGCCCAAATAGAAACATTAATTCATTTTGCTTAACGTAAAATGAACGCACCGCATCAATGGGCTTGACAGTAGCGGACTAAATCAATGACATTATGGCTGATTTCCTCCGAGCTCATATCTCTCTTGTTTGTAAGTTGGGGTCCCCGTTTGTTGATGGTCAACAATTCAGCAGTATTAAACGTAGATGTCACCACTCTCTTCCTCTTGCGGCAAGTCACATCCCAAATAGGTCGCGAACGTAAGTCAGCTGCTCCATTCTCGAAGTCTGAACGCAAGAAGACCTGAAAATTGCCGTTTCATAAGCTTGCAGACCAGCGACTTATTTTCTGGGGTTCAAACTCGCTCGTTCCTTTGCCTTTGCGCTTGCGGAAATGCAATCAGCTGTGCACAGTTTGAAGGGCCGTTTGCATGGACCAAATGCAGTGTCTTCACAGATCCAAAAACCGGAAATGATTCCGCCAGCGATTATCCGTTTCCAGGAATTCGGCTCGAAGGTCGTTCAAAAAGGAAAACGGTAATTTTGGCACGAATCATCAATTTTTAATTATTTTTGGAAATTTTGAAATCCAAATTTCGGGCGCAGTACCTAAAGAACATCAATTATAAATAAGCAGAGTCAATGGGAAAATTAAAAATCGTCGAATGAGTGTCAAACGTACTGGTTTGTTGATGGAAACGTCTTTCACCATTTTCGCGAAAATAACACGTTATTGGCGTTAGCTTACCTTCTCAAGTCTTATGACTGCGCTCATTGCAATTTTCGAGATGGACTGCGTCATTCCATGGCTTGAGAGTGCTTCGTTTTGCAACGTCTTGAAAATAAGGTCGAAATGGAAATATACGAATACACAATGTTGGCATTGCATGTCAACAAGAACACTAACACATTTGACAGTGAAACATGCATAACAACGTTTCCAATTTCCTTGTCTATACGATATTCGTATTATCTCTCCTCGTTTGCAAGATTTAAGGTGGATACTGCTCAACGAAACGTTGCTCTTAGAAATGGTTGTAAATGGGGCCATCGTATGATTGTGTCATCTTCCGTGTATATGGAGCGGCGTAAGAAAAAGGTGTCATGTCCCACTCTATCACCGAGAGCCCTTAGAAGTGAAGTCTATCTATTCTATTGCATTGTCTCCAACTAGATCGAGGTCGCGTGACGTTCATACGAAACAGTATACAGAAACAGATGAACTCAAGCTGCCTGCCGATCACAGGGAGGTATATCTCTCAGCCAGTTAGAAAGCCAAGTATCTATCGCGGTGCAGAAAAATATTCCAATCAATATGGCAATCAACGGAATCAAAAATGGTGATCATCATATACCGCCAACACCACAAAAACAAGTTTCTCATCACTTCCCGCATGTGTTCGTTCTCCATGCTGTTCATGGCAAACGTCATTCGAAAGGAGGTGTTGCTAGTGTGAATGCATACTGCATTCTTGGACGTTGGTCATAGCCTAAGTCAACCGGGTGGAGCTGCTACTGGTATGAATACATATTGCATTCTCAGACGTCATTCATAGCTACGGTGAGTCAGGTTAAAGCAACTACCCATGCGAACAATTTGCCAGTGTTCGACCGACTTCTCCCTTATATAAAAGTATGTGAATAACTGAAGACTATATAAACAGTCCAACGGCATCATTATTGGCACTCTCCTGCAACTTCAGCAGTCATATGCGGATATGAACGAACCTGATGTCTGATGATCAATGTTTACACCGACTGTAGAATTTACTGACAGCTGCCAGTACGACTGCTTATTCTTAACCTTGTCGACACCAAATGTTTAGAACACCCATTCCCAACCCCGTGTGGCCAATCAGCAATGTCTCCGAAAGGGAATGTGACTTCAACACAAGTGAAGGATGAGCGATCTGGTGATCATTGTTCTGACTTTCCGCACTATTGCAGCCACAACTTATCTAGTGGACATGACAATCAGAACTCTGTTTCTCACGACAGTTGGTCGATATTTTTACCAACTTCAGAAGCATATCGGTATGTTCTGCGACGTTCCACCATGTTAACATCGAATTGCTGGACCATCAATTATCACTTCTGGTGTTCCACGGTTGTTTGACCAATGATCTTCAATGTGGTTTGATTAGAATACTATTTGGTCTCAGGATATGTGTGACATCACTCCGAAGTATACGGTTTACGCTTACCTTCGTTTTCCCAATTTTATCACAGACCTCTTATTGGGTTGTGAGCAATAATTGCGTTCCGTATGTTACGCACGCAAGCTTTATATGTTCTGTGTGTAGCCATGCGTTTTGGAGGTTTCTTCGACCGCATGCCACGCGAACGGATATTTGTTCTAAACGATAGATAAGGAATAACGTAAAACAGTTATACCTTTTGGTGCGCCCGCTAGTCTCATTAGCAAACCGGGACACGGTGACGATGCGTGTTCAGATAATCCTAGTACATCTTCGGTGAAGCTTGATTGTTTAGCAGTTGAGCAGGCACAGGATAACAAATAAGAGAACGTGCAGACAAGTCTCGCTGAAACCTGGCGTTAGTGAAAATATTGACCAACAGATGTTAGTAACAGGGTTCTCCGTGTCACGTACTTTCGGCAAGTCCTGGTTGCGATGGAACAAGGAGTGATGTTAACAGCTATCGCAAGACAAGGCGTAGGATATAGAGCACGATAATTGCGGACTGAAGTGTTGATTGCTTTCAAAAATTATTGTTTTTCTCGTCAGTGCACGCAATGGTTTCTCTGAAGCAGCAAGGTCCGATGGACCACGTAGATTGTACGAACACTACTATTGTTGTTACATGCCTAGAAAGCATTTACTTTGCGGCGCATTCTTTGAACCACGACGTTCTGTAATGGCAAGAGCGTTCTGAACGTCCGGTGGGGTTCTATCAGCAGATGGAGTATGTCCCATATACTCGTGTTCAAAGGCACCGAACCTGAGAGTTTTATTTGAAAGTCTAGTACCTCTAGCAGCCGTGACAACGAGTACAGGCTAGGGTTGTCCTTTCTAGTTGTGGATCCAAACGAACAGAGGATGTTCATATAGGCTGCTTGTCCGGGAAGACCAGTCGATGAGTGGTGAGTGGATTCTTTCGAAGTCGGCGCTGAACCAAGGCTCGCCGGCTAAACTCCGTACTGAAGGAGTCTATTAAACTTCAGGAGAGCGGTAAGGTTTCTGGACTGTAGCGTCAGCGGCACATGGAGTAATGTTTCTTTCAAATTCACATTTACGAAAAAGCTGGCTTCAGCCAGCAGGTCAGTAGGTCACTGACCGTTGGGATTGTGAATTTTCCCACTACAATTTTAATACGGAGTGCTAGTTTCAACCCATCAACATATGATCCTCCTAAGAGAGTGTCCCACTCAGTCACCTTACCATAAAAATACTGTTCCGGCATTTTTGTGTTGGGTCAAACCTTTTCGACACTCATGGAAGGCTGTGGATCAGAGCCCAGAAAAACATTCAATCTCTCCCTGGTGAAGCAAAATTGCCACGAAGAATAACTGAACAAACAAAAAAAACTTCCCCGCGCATCTGTGAGAAACTCGTCCGGGTGGGTGATATCATTGCGGACAATTACAGACGATACAAGTAAGCAGTAATTATACAAAATGACAAAAGTGAAAATCCTTTGGCAAAAGAGGCGTGGTCAGAGTGGAAGAACATGTAGTTCGTAAAATTTAGGTGCAAGCTCTGAGAACGAAAGTTATAACGCTATACTTTTCAAAGCATCTGTGAAAAATACGTTCAGATAAGCGCGACGAACGCAGATACTATAGAGCGGTGACCACAAATGCACACCATACGCATGAATAATAATAGTACGACACACCAATTTTGTAGGTAAGGCAACAAAAGAAACATAATAAAAAAAGAGAAACTCCAGTTTATGAAAAAGCAATTTGGCCTCATGCTTCTTAAATGAAAGTTCCCATGATCTCTAAAATTCGGTAAAATTCTGAATAATTACATCACGTTGCACTTTACAAGGTGTACTCCGACCTATGTAACAAGCAAGTCAGACGTTCTGGCTTCGTGTACCCGTTACACTCGTAAAACAACTCTGTGCAACAAGCAGACACTAAGGGAAATCGTTCTGCTTAAGTAAGGTTGCTAACGGCAGTAATGTGAAAGGAAACGATGGAAGCAAGCGTGAACCAAGTGCACGGTAAGACGTATACACGATTTACACAATCGGGAATCAAAATGGCGTTAACAGCGCAGCGACACCATGCGTTACACCAAATAGTCAAGGTTACGCCAGAACCAAGTAATTTGAGGATGGTGAAAAGGAAAACCCGAGATTTTTGCCATTAGTTGATGTGAATGTTCTCGGAAAAATGAGCAGAAAATTTCAGGTAGAAGTGGGTGAACAGGAAAGCTCTGGCTTTGGTAGAAAAATGGGCGGACATCTGGACAGAAATTCTTTAGTTGTCCGAAATCGACGTAACTTTGTAAATCTTGTGAACTGTCCAATTAATACGTGATTTTGAGTGTCCGGACGTCGTGGAATGTCTTCTTGCATCGCAGGCATTCGCGCGATCAAGAATGGAACGCACAATTACGTGAACAGTTGAGGAATGTATAACGATCATCTGAACTATGATACATGATTTTCCGGCAAAACCTTTCATGTAAAACTGATAAACTTGTTATTAGTAATAAAATATATGGAACAAGCAAACAGTTGTTAACATAGAACGCAAAAAATAGAGCGACTAGCAGCTTTTTCTAGTGCGACTACCACCGAATTTTGATGTTGGTTGGCTGTGTACGGCCAATATGTAGATTGAAAACGATGGTAAACGATACAGAAAGATTGCCGGTGGTCTACTAGGAGGGGAAGAAACACGAGTGGTAAGGTGATACTTTTATGCAATCATATAAAGCAGACAGGTTGAGCATTTTTTCAAAACAGTTTCATCGCGCATAGCCTTCGCAATTTGATCAACAACCACACACAGCTGGTTATCATTAAGTATGAAGTAAGAGCGTACCGTGATGACTAGGTTATTACAAAATGGGCGTACGTGCGTTTACACCATTGTGTTGACTATAAATCTGTTTTTCGTTCCCGTGCAAGTTTTAAACAAATAGGAATAATATCTATCCTGCTATAATGGTAAAACTGATTGCTTTGATGAATTCGTGGGACATGTGGCGCAGTAGCACGCGGCACAGAGGGTTCCCCTCAGATGATATTAGGTCCATTTTCAAAGATCTGGTCTTCGGGCAGGCAGAGTTTGAAAATGGACAGGACGTTCGTCATTGTCAGGGAAGTTTCTAACCTCCGTTTAAATTGATGCACGTTCATACTGGCTCCAATTGCATAAGGGAGTTTGTTCCAAATGGGGGACTGTTTCACTCGGAAAAAATCTGACTGCAGCTTTTTCGATTCAAAGGCCGCCAAGGTAAATTCCTGGCTTTTGAGGATAATCTTTGTATTCACATGTTGAAGTAGATTCCATGCAAAAGATGTGACGTTGCTTCAACATACCACTTAAAAGGTTGCGTTGGCCAGTAGTTCAAGTTGTCCAGCTTCATGTTAGAAGGTGCGATCACATGAAGCGTGTGCAGGCTGCCCGTTGAAATCTGTTCAAGTTCTCCAGGTGTTCATCCAAGCTTAAGTAGTCCTTCTTGAATATCCCCTTGGACATACTTCCTCGTTGTTTACTGCCGTGCTGAGTAGCCGTAATGCGGTGGTCTACATGCAGTGGACCATTGAAACACCATCCGGTCTTCCATGATGTTAGGTTTAGTGGAATGCGCAGTCTTCCAAATACCATTTGGGAATATGTGATAGTCTAATCGATCAATATGTCAAAACCAAAGAACAGTTGTAATGGTAACAGATAAATGCAAACGGTTAGCGTGCATATTAAACAGAAAACCTATTAACGCAAATGGTACGACCCACTTACAATTAAAGGCCCGCTGAATTGACTAAGACACCGCACAAGAGAAGGACAGCGCCAGAGAGCAGGTTCGGAAGACGACCGACAGACAATTCCACACGCAACGTGGGATAATGAACGTTGAGCATTTGTAGATCAGCAGATTTACGGAGCTAAACATTTCCCTGTGCAATTACTTTACCAGCCCAGAAATTCATGCAAAAGGAGAAGACAGTGCGCGGTAACGCCCGTTTATTCTTGTTGCCGGCGTAGTGGCCTAATCAATCAAATGATAAAAATGACTAAAGATGTAACAACATCAAGAAGCGTTGTAACGGTAATGGATAGTCTCCAAAGGTAAGCGTACGAACAAAACAGAAGGCGTATCGGTAAAAAGGAACGACTCACTGATAAGTCCAGGTCCGCTTAGTTAAATAGACCATCACAAGAAGGAAAGACAGCGCCAGGGTTGAATTTTGGAAAACCACCGACGGATAATTCCACACGCGGCGTGGGATGACGAACGTTGAGCGTCGGCGGATTAGCCAACACGCGGAGCTAAAATATTTCAACGTGCAACCGCTTCACTAGCTCGAAATCCGCACCAGATTGAGAAAATAGAGAGACCGTGCGCGGTAATTCCCGTTTATCCGTGTTGACGATTCAATTCAAAAGTTGAGTTGATGATGTCAAACAAGTGTACAGATGAGGTTAACAAAACGGCATTTACAAAAATGTACAAAATGAATTAAGTCATATAGCTATGAATTGTGGACACTATACCGGTCAAATTAAAAAATAACGATGTATTCGGACGAGTTTACGAACGAAATCACCAAAACGGTACACACAACAACGTACAAAAAGGAATGTCGACATATAACTATGAACTGTGAACGCTATAAGTTTGAATTGTATCAGTGTACCAAAAAATGCCGTAACATTAGCTTCATCTGAGTTCTCAACTTATTTATGTAGGAAATGAAACCGACTCTGACAAACTTTCACATGCGTTATCAAGGGGTTTCGCCGTCACCTTATGTGAATAGAGTCCGGAGAAGTTTTAGACCAATCGCTGGGAATGAGAGAAGTCGGAAGACGCCAGGAAATGACAAATAATCGAGCAAGGCCTCGACGAACGCTCAAAAATGTCTGACGGTTCGAAATCTATCACATCGTTCAGTCAGCACTGGATTCCCAGTGTCCAGTTTTAGAAGTATATTTCCTCGCACAACGGATATTTGTAGGTGCACAAATGAACGTATTCATACTTGGTCAAAGTGAAACATTGGAAACAATCAGATGTATTATGACAAATAATGTAAAATGAATTTTTCAGTAAAGAGCTTTATGTGATATTAGTACTTTTGTGTTGTTTAATGAAATGTGCAACGTTGGCGAATAGGTTTAGTAGATCGCGACGGTTAGGAAACCTGCGGCTATTTTTTGTTATGAGTGCCATGGAATTGTTATATCAAGTTGCCTTACATAGCCGACGTTCAAACTGAAATGGATGTTTTATAACACGCAGAAGTTATTAGGTGGTCAACAGGGAGGGGTTGGGGCGGTGAAGGCAACACAAGGGGTAATTAGAGGTTTGAATGCAACTGTATGGGGATTCACTAATAGGGTATTTTCGGGGGGGGGGGGTTCGCAAGGTTTCATGTGTTCACAGCTTTTGTATGATGATCAGTAAACGCTTAAAGGTGGTTACCAATAACTATAGCGTGGAAATACACCCGGATGATTTTTTCAACGAACAGACACTTCAGCCTGGACTAGTGTATATGTAAACTGCGAACCTACGTTTCAGTGTGCGCATTCCAATTCCATCTCTATGTAGGATCAGTTCTGCTAGAGCTAGTAATGAACCTCAAGTCTGCATTTTTTAACAATCTGAGCACTGCGCACACAATGCTGCACATGAAGGAGATTATGTGAATTTTTCACAGTTTGTGATCAGCTGCTTGATGGTATGTAAGCTAATGTAAGGAATACACCAAACCGTTCCAACCAAGGTGCTTTCGAGAGGAAACCTGGTGACGGTGATGGGTTTGTGCGTTATTTGCAGTTGAGCGCTGGGTAACTTACAGGCCATGTTCAAAAATATTATCAGAAAATACTCACAGTTTGGTTATAGTGTTAATCCTGGAGGTCTGGAGGTTGTTCGAACAACGCTTAGCCTACTCGCAACGTCCCTCGATAGGCCGAATCTGGAAGTGTCACGTCTGTAAGCAACGAGTGTCCACAAATTCTTAGTCTGCTAAACAACCGATTCGGATCCAAAAGAAAAAACAGCCGTATGGAAATGTTTCTTATTAATAGGGTGCTAAGGTACAAGAAAATTTGTACAAAATAATAGGACAACAACAAACCTCGTTGTTGACTCCACCGAGTACACCAGTTCCGAGACTGATGGTCCGTGTGAATATTATCGAATGCAACCGTCACGTAATGGCGGAGCGATCGAGCATAAATGAGACCAAGGTACCTATGAACAAAGGTCCAACAGCTGGGAGTGAGAAAGAAAGACTGCGCGAGAGTACGTTCCCACAAGCAAGCGACATAACGAATTCAGTAATACATCCAGATTAACGTCTGTGGAAGAAATGATTTGTCGTGCGCGTAACTTGAATGGTCGTATCAGTCTTTGCCTGAAAGGCTCACCACCACTATTAAAAATAATTCGAATGTATGAAGGAAAAGGATCAACGAGAAGGGAATAAATGAAAACAGTAAACGTGGTAATTGATTTTCCATCAAACACGCGACACTTGTCCAACATTCAACACCGGCAGCTACTTCAACAATATTCGTTGAGTTTGATGACGAAAGATGGTTTTCTGAGTCATTTTTTAAATGCTCGATGTTGATGCTGACTGAAGTTCCGTAGGGCAACCTAGTCCAATGTTATAAAAATTTTATGATGAAGAATTTTGGGCGAATATTCTTCCAAAACGCCAGGATTAATAATAATAATAATAATGACAATAATGACAAATAATAATCAAATGAATATAATAATAATAATAATGGTATGTTTCTCAACACATCTGTGCGAAACACGCTCAGATGAACGCAATCCATGTAAACATTGTAACGCTACATGCATACATTCACAGCATACACATAATTAATAATTGTACAACACACCGGTTTCGCGAATAATGTAACGAAGAAGACATAGTATAAGAGACAAATCCAAGCTTACGAAAAAGCATCTGGGACACACGCGTCTGAAGCGATAGTTTCCAAATTCATCAATGTTCGATGAAAATGTTGAGTAGTTACATAAATTTTTCTTGACAAGGTTACCACTGACCTTATGCAAGGTCGTGCCAGAAATCGGTTATCTGTGGATGGGGAAAATGACGGTCGAATATTTTCGCCATTATTTGACGTTTTTTCGATGGGGAGGATATGAAACCTGTACTTTTGCGGAGAAATGGGCGGTTCTCTAGACGGGACTTCGTTATGTCCTCAAAATCGACGGAATTTTGCAGACCTCGCGAATTGTCCAACAGTACGAAATTTTGAGTGTCCGGACATTGTGGAATGTTTTCTCGCGTCCGATGTAGCTGTAGAAAATTACGTGATTACGGAGGAAGGTGAAATGGTCATGTGAAGTATGACGAATAATGGAGTATGTGATTTTCTAGCCAAAACTGTATATAAAATTTTTAACTTTGTGTTAGTTAATAAAACATATGGCGCTAGCAAATGATTGTTGTCGTGTGACGCGAAAAGCGATCAATTCGCAGCCTTTCCTAGTATATGATTACAGCCTAATTCTGATATCGATTTGGTATACACGTCCGATATGTAGGTTAGAAAGAATGTTTAGAAAGATAGAAACATTGCCAGGTGATTTATTAGGATAGGAATTATGGGTGGTAAGGCAAAATTAGAGTATTGGAGTATTGCAACTCCATCTACTTTCACCAATGCGAATCCGATAGGCTTTTGCTAGAAGAGCTCCAACGATTGTTACGGAAAGTTTCTATGATATTCATCTTCATTCACATATACAGAGCTTGTCAGATACTGGGTATTGATTATTATCACCACGAGGAATACAGCTGGACCCTGAAATCTTGTAAAAACGGATTCATTTCGGAATCATACACTGCAGCATATGCTACCCATATAGGACAGATCTCATAATGTGGTCCAAGAAACT
>LOND01000246.1:92300-112511 GCA_014220965.1 Paragonimus kellicotti
TGCGGAGAAATGAGCGGTCCTCTGAAGTGGACTTCGTTATGCCCTCAAAATCGACGGAGTTTCGCAGTCATCGCGAATTATCCAGCCAATACGGGATTTTGAGTTTCCGGACCTGGTGGAATGTTTCCTCGCGTCAGACGTAGTTGCGTGATCAGTAATGAAAGGCTAAATTACGTGATAAAAGGAAGAACGTAAAATGGTCATATGAGGTATGATGAATAATGGAATATATGATTTTCTGTCCAGACCTTTTATATAGAATTTATAATTCCGTGTTAGCTAATAAAATGTATGGCACTAGCAAACAACCGTTATCGTATAACGCGAAAAGAGATCGATTAACAGCCTTTTCTAGTATATGATTACAGCCGAATTCTGATGTCGATTTGGTATACACGTCCGATATATAGAATGGAAAGAATGTTTAAAAGATAGAAAGATTGCCAGGTGATCCATTAGGATAGGAAGTATGGGTGGTAAGGCAAGATTAGAGTATCAGGGTATTGCAACTTTATCTACTTTCACCCATGCGAATCTGATGGTCTCTTTCTAGAAGAGCTTCAACGATTGTTCACGGAAAGTTTCTTACGATATTCACCTTCATTCACATATACAGAAGCTTGTCAGATACTGGGTATTTATTAGTTATCATCACGAGGAATACAGCTGGACCCTGAAATCTTGTAAAAACGGATTCATTTCTAGAACCATACACTGCAGCATATGCTACCCATATAGGACAGATCTCATAATGTGGTCCAAGAAATAAGCCTTCCACTTCGTCAAATTATTATTATTATTATTATTATTATTATTATTATTATTATTGAGATGATGGGAAATAACCTGGCGCTGTCTAGTTGGTATCTTGAACGAATACCCACGAACCCCTTCCGCACATTACATCTAATAATGTCAAGTACCTACGCTTTTGGAAGTTGATACCCACGGAGATACTCCATTTTCGTAAAAAGCTACTTACCGAGTCCCATGAGGTATCGAGTTCTATCCGTTTTGCGGAATCCGCCAATTTTACCGTCATAAGAGTGTCGCTTCTAGGAAACATCTCGTAGGCTGTTTGAAATTATCGTACTCGAAACAAGACTTATGCGACGACGAAAATTAACCACGGTCTTGTACCTTATTTCCAAAGTCGTTTCAGTGATAGCTATGCTGCTGTCGAATGTCTGGTTTGGCAGGATACCGTTTTATTCTTCCAGCGTAAGACGAGAGCATGGACACGAGAAACCTCTGCGAACGAAATGATGACTCTTGCTGGAAAAAACACTTCAAGCGACAGTTATTCTTTAAGAAAATATCCTCTGTCAAAATAGCAGGAACGTGGCAGGCGCGGTTTATGCGGTTCTTCAAAACACCCCGTCCAGCTAATTCAGCCGGCCTTACCTTTGCCTTCGCAAACATCTCCTTGCTTGCACTACACGTAGGTTCATAGTTGGCACAAAACTCCCCCCTCAATACATGCAGGAGGTGATGGCTGCAAATTAGGTCGATCCATCAACTAACGTGTGGTGGAGTGCAGCCAATCGTGTACGCCATATCTGCATTGACCAATCAGGTTGTTTGACATTGACCTATATATACAGTGTCCATAACAGACTAGATGAGACTTTGTGTGGTGTAGTGAATACACATCTTGCTATGAACCTGACTTGTTCTACAGGGTTCATACGGAATTACTGTCTCCCACCACGCTTCTAGCAGTCAGGGCGCAGGCGCCAGTCCGAATGCCCAAGTTGCTAGCCTAACTGAGCAGCCCCATGAGTTGACAACGTATCTTCCGAGGTTACGCTTGACATTTCCATTTGGCTATAAAACAGCGGGTTAGCGTCGCATGCACCTCATCAAACGGCATCCCGCAGCAATCCCGATCACTGCTGCTATCACCGGCAATTGGAAAAAAACTTTTGACGATGCAGGCAGCCTTACGGTTTCGGTCCAACCAGAAAACGTGACGGCCAAATCCTGGTGACTACCGACTGGTCGTTTGTTCTCGCTATCTGATCATGAGTCAAGAAGCCGTCATCTTATCGGCACGTGCTGAGGTGAGAGTGTTCCCACCTCAGAGTCACGAATTGAACAAATCGATTATTTCTATTCTTTGCGCAGCCAACGGAAGCACCATAAATGTGTTCGGTCGGCGCTCCCGTATGCTTAATTCAGATCGTTGTGAGCCTTTCTGTTGGATCTTCACGATCGCTGACGTCAAAATAGCGATAAACCGCATCGATATTCTGTAGCGCTCCGACGTTCTGGTAGACTCTAAACGACGCCGTCTGGTCGACCAAACGACAAACCTTATCGTTACCAGGATTATGATTGATAAGGTATCAGTCGGTTTCGTGTATCAGTGCTCGTCCGACATTCTAGTCGACAAGTTATCGATTGCTGTTCGAAAATCTCCATCTTCGTCTGCCGTCGCAAGTTACACGAGAAACTACGTGGCCACGGCAGGCCCAGCGGTGTTCGTCGGAGTTCATAGATTGACACCGGACAGGCTAAAACTAATTCGCGCCGAGTTTGGGTGCGTGCTCGAACTTAAAATCATTAGCCCATCGAATCCCCCCGCCTCACCACTCCATATGGTTTCTCAAGCATTGGAAAATTGTTGCAGGTGTGAGAAGTATTGTTCGCTTGATATCTTCACGATACCCGGAAGGTACCCGATCACGTACATACAGGATATCACGGCTAGCCTTCATAGTGCCCGTATGTTTTCGAAAATCGACCTGGTGTGCTCCCACCACTAGATCCCGGTTACCAAATAGGATGTCGCCAAGACAGCCGTTACTACGCCATTCGATTTATTTAAGCTTCTACGTATGTCGGTTAGTTCACCAAGCGCCGAATAAACGTTTAATCAGTTTATCGACGACGTCATAAGGAGCCAGGATTTTGTCTATCATTACATTGACGAATGTTAGTTGGAGGCGCATCTGAAGAACACCAGATCCGTCTGCGACAGCTCTTCGACAGATTAGCGACTTTCGGCAGAACGATTAATGGGGGAAATGCGTTTTTCGCCCACCCGCAGTGGAGTCCCTAGAACACCATGCTACCCAGCATGGTATTCGACCGCTGATCGATGAGGTAATCTGCGGTTCTGACCGTCCTACAGATTTCGGTGCCACCCGTTGACTTGAGGGGATGGACAATTAGTATGAGCGGTTTATTTGGCAGAGTTAAGTTCACACAACCTTGAACCGATTCGCTCTTTGATGTGTCAAATGGAACCCTGAGTTATCCGTAAAAGCTTTTGAATCGTTCGATCGTTTTGAGGACGCATTAACCACCGCTGTCATGTTAAACTACTGTAACGCAGCTGCCGGAATTAGTATAGCTGCTGACGCGTCAGACACGGTGGTAGGCGCCGTCCTTCAAAAGTAAATCGATGGACACTAGAAACTGTCTAATGTCCTTCCTAGACGTCTGCTTCCGGCTGTAACAAGGTATAACGCGTTGGGTATTGAGTTGCCAGCAGCCTACCCGACAGTCTGTCACTTTCAACATGTCCTTGGGGTAAGCTGGCGTGTGAGTTTCACTGACCACAAACCGCTAGCTTTGCCTTCCGCGACTGATCCGATAGACAGTCGCTCAGAGAAGTTTGACATTTGGACTTGGTATCTTAATTTGCGTCAGATATATGCCTCGTTTCTGGCAGCAATAACGTTGTGACTTAAGCTTTATTGCGCGTGTCGCCACTAGTTGGTCCCGACTCAATCGACTTAAATGTCATAGCTAACGCACAACGTTCAGCAACCAAGTTCTGCATTTACACAAGGTTTCCTCGGTTAGCGCTCACGCATGACATCCATTTGAGTTCTCAAACCATGTATCGACGTCCGTCGACGTAGATGGTGCGATTGTCATGAAGTTGGACATGCAAAAGACATTTTATCTTGTGCTTTCTAGGCGTCTTTTGAGTAAAATGGCATTTCTGATGCATGAACACTTCTGTAACTGGCTCCCTCCATATCTTGAAGGCAGCACCCTCAACATCGAAGCCAGAGATCAGTGGGATGATTCAAGGAAGCCATCCAAGGCCGTTGATTTCCCCATATGTTCAAATAGCACGTGCGATGTTGTTAAGCCTGACAAGTATTTTCCCTTCGCCGAAGATTTCAAAATCGTTTGTACCTTCCATCAAACCAGCACTATCGTTTTGCGTCTACGAACTATACGTCGAAACCTAAAACTATTGGAATTGCAATGCAAACACGGCTTATATCAATCTCAGTGTGCAAATCGAACATTGTCACTGATGATGACCAAATACCGAATGGTTCTGCCATACTGGATGACTATAATATAAATACTGCCAGTTTGGGATCTAGGCGCACGATATTCAGGCCACTTCAATTGCCCTGAACAAGTGTGCTCTCAGATAAACAATACAGAAAGGACGGTCAGGTGCAATAAAAATACAATCGCTCTGCTGGCTGTGAGCTTGACTCGTTACAAAATGTGTGCTTGTCCCCACCTTGAGTAATAATAATGAATGGTATATTTCTCAACGCATCTGTGAGAAACACGCTCAGATGAGCGTGATCAATGTACACATTGTAACGCTACATGCATAAATGCACACCATACACATAATTAATAATTGTACAATACACCAGTTTCGCGAATAATATAACGAAACAGACATAGTAAAGAGAAAAATCCAAGCTTATGAAAAAGCATCTGGGACACACGCGTCTAAATGATAGTTTCCAAATTCTTCAATGTTCGATGAAAATGCTGAGTAGTTACATCAATTTTTGCTTCACAAGGTTACCACTGACCTAATGGTCAAGGTCATGCCAGAAATCGGTTATCTGAGGATGGAGAAGAATGACCGGTCGAAGATTTCCGCCATTATTTGATGCGTTTTTGCGATGGGAGAAGATATGGAAGCCTGTACTTTTGCGGAGAAATGGGCGGTCCTCTGAACTGGACTTCGTTATGTCCTCAAAATCGACGGAATTTCGCAGACCTCGCGAATTGTCCAACCAATACGGGATTTTGAGTGTCCGGACGTGGTGGAATGTTTTCTCGCGTCAGATGTAGTTGTGGAACCAGGAATTACGTGATAAACGGAAAAGGTGAAATGGTCATGTGAAGTATGACGAATAATGGAATATGTGATTTTCTGGCCAAACCTTTATATAAAATTTATAATTTGTGTCATTTAATAAAATATATGGCACTAGCAAACAACTGTTATCGTATAACGCGAAAAGAGATCAATTAACAGCCTTTCCTAGTATATGATTACAGCCGAATTCTGATGTCGATTTGGTATACACGTCCGATATATAGAATGGAAAGAATGTTTAAAATGATAGAAAGATTGCCAGGTGATCCATGAGGATAGGAAGTATGGGTGGTAACGCGAGATTTGAATGTAACCATATGAGGCGAACAGGCTAAGTGTACTTTTTCCAAACAGTTTTAGCGTGCACAGCTTTTGCATAATGATCAATAACCATACACAGTTGGTTATGATTAAGTATGAAGTAATAAGCTTCGGTATCTAGATAATTACATCCGATGGTGAAATTGATAACTTTGATCTGCTCGAAGTGTACGAGACGTTGTATCACGCGACGCAGGGTTTCCACTCAGATGTTATTAGGTCCGTTTTCAAAAATATCGTCTTCATGCAGGCAGAGTTTGAAAATGGACATGACGTTCGGTAATGTCAGGAAGGTTTCTAAGCTTCGTTTGAATTGGTGTATATTCTTACTGGCTCTAACTGCATGTGGAAGTTTATTCCAAATGTAGGAATATTTCACTAGGAAAAATTTGAACGCAGCTTTTTACGGGATTTAAAAGCTGTCAATGTATATTTTTGTTCCTGAGGTTGTACATTGAGCTATGTTGTAAGCGAATCTCGAAGTTGTCGGTAAATTTATTGCCATGAACTAGATTATACAGAAGTGCAAGGTTCAGCTTGAGTCGCCGTAGCCAAAGTGGATCGAGTGCAGCGTTTGGCAGCGTTCTCTGTAGTTCAGAGAAGACGGATAACCTAGTAAACCTTTTGTGAATGCACGTTGGAGACTTTCCAGAGCTAGCCTATCAGACTTGCGCAGGTGACAATATATGAACGTGCAGTACTCAAGTTGGGGTCGTACGCATAGTTTATAAAGGTGTAGTCGAGCTGCAGGAAGGAAGAATGAATGCTTAATGTAACCAATCGTTCGTCTAGTTTTACCTACTAGGAAAGATATGTTTCTGAGAAATTGAATGAGTTTGAGTAACGTATACCCAGGTCGCGGACTGAGTTGGAAGTTGGAATGCTATGGCCATCCAGCTTTATAAAGTCCTCTGGTATATGGCAACCATGTGCAACGATGGTGGATTTATTGGCTGAAAATTTCATCAGCCAAGTTTGACACCAAGACTCTAATGACATGAAGTCCTTCCGTATATTTCCTAAACAAGAATTGAGATCGCCAGGAGAGAAAGTCTACACAAGTTTGATGTCATGAACAAGTAGGAATAGTTTACCACGCTCGATGACTTCACATATATCGTTTATATACATAAGAAAGAGTAACGGTCCCAGGACGCTTCCTTGAATCACTCCACTGGTGACTGGTCTGGGTGTTGAGCTGTTATCTCCGATTTTCACTGTTTGTGTGCGGTCTACAAGGTATGAAGCAAACCAGCTAAGCAATGGATCACGTATACCAAAAGATGCCATTTTGATCAGAAGACGCCTATGAGGCACACGATCAAAAGCCTTTTGCATATCCAAAAGTATAATAATTGCATTCCCTGAATCAGCAGATTTTGTAACATGGTTAAGAAATTCCAGCTAGCACGTCATACAAGACATATCGCGGTTGGTCAATTTCACTGTTTACATCGGCTCCGAGCATAACGGCACAATAGTAAAAGATTGATGGAGTACTTAAAGGACTCCAAGTTAAATAACTCCCTACGAACACTAGTCCACTGATCGCTCCGTGAAGCCTGTTGTCCCGACAAATAGGGTTATCCATCAGCGAAATACCAAAAGTCCATGATTGCTCGCGAAGACGAACTTTTTGGTTATATCCAGAATGAGCGAAAGTCAGTTCCAATCCCACTCGAAGTGTATTATATGGCGGAACCAAAATCCTGGAAACGCGATTAGATTGCTGTTTTTCGTATCATCTCACACAGAAATATTGTAGAGAATGTAACACATCCTGACTCATTAACATATGCAGCTGTGATGCTGAATCATCAGGAGAAACAAGTCGCTAGTGTTCAAATGTATGACTGCATGAAGGAACAGATTGGCTTACGTCAAGTGCAACGTCTAAGAATGCAGCACGCATTGACTTCAGTGTGGTAAAGACGAGTGATCGCAGTATACTGCTTACAGTGTTACTCAGTTGTCAGTCAGCGGCGGGTATCAGTGTATTGGGGAGCTGCCCTCCAGAGGACTTTTCCGTCTACAGGCGGGATTGCACGGGCGGGCGCGACGGTGGAGGGGTCCTGCGATTGGTAAGCATTCATTATAAGCAGTGTGAGACTGCCTTCTCACTAAACATCCCGAACGTACAGACAATTTCCCGCTACATTCTGAAGAATAACAGTAGACTGCTTATTTTCAGCGCCTATGGAAGACCACTGGCTGGCAGTAACGAGGATAAGCTTCTGCTAAATGTCTTAAACGCTCTAGCTAGGGATTCGGCGAACTTAGTGGCAGCTGGGGACTTCAACCTCCCGAACATCTCTTGGGACCATGAAACAGCCAGGACGGGTATTCCCGAAGGAATATTCCTGGACTGGTTGCACTCTAACTCATTAAGTCAACACGTTCAGGTTCCCACTCGGTTCCGACACAGGCATGAACCATCCGTGTTGGATCTAATAGTTACTCGATATGAGCAGGGTATTGTCAACTTGGAAAGTGAGGCCCCGCTTGGGAAGAGTGATCATTGCGTTCTGAGCTTCGAAGTCCGCGCGACAAAAAGGCCTTTCCTGAAAAATTCATATGCAATTTTGGTCGAATGGATATCGCACGGCTCTTGGAAGCGGCACGGAGCATGTCTTGGGCTCCTGAGAAGGAAAACGCTTCTCTTGAAGATAAGTGGAAGAATCACTTAAAAAGCGGCTTATAATACTCATGGACCAGTTTGCACCCCCCCTAATACCACGAATAGCTCGAAATCGTCCGCTCTCGTGGAGACCAATAGTCAGTAAAGCGCTTATTGAAAGAAACAACTGTTGGAAAGAATACAAAGAAAACGAAAGCAATCGTAATTGGCCAAAGTATAAAGCTTGTAGAAATGAAGTCAGCGTCTGGCAGAATACCACTTTGAAGCAGGCCTTGCGCGCAAGGCGAAAGCAGCTCCGAAGCATTTTTACTCGTATGTTCAATCCAAAGGAGCCTGCAGGCAAAAAGTAGTAGCTCTGTTTATAAAAAGGGTCAACCGCCCACTAATGCGAGCAAACAAGCCAAAGTCCTTCATGATTTTTTTAGGGGGTTCACAGGAGAAACAATGGGAACAACATCTTGTCCAATATTGATAGATTCCAGACCTCCAAGTAGAATGAACAATATTTTTCTCATCGAGGAAGAGGTTGTGGAGGTCTTAGGCTCCCTTAGCCCTCGAAAGTCCGCAGGAGCGGATGACATCCATTCGGGGATAGTTAAGCCACCAGCGGGAGTCCTGCAACATCCCCTATGACAGCTATTTACAACTTCCTTAAGGGAAGGGAAAATCTAGACGAGTGGCGCGTAGCCACTGTGGTTGCTATTCATAAGGGAGGCTCGCGAGACAAACAAAACAATTACAGACCAGTGAGCCTGACGAGTATAATTGGAAAATGCCTGGAACGGCTAATTAGGGACAAGGTTTCAACGTATCTTGTTGAAAACCGTCTTCTTAGCACTGCACAACACGGTTTCCAGAAAGGAAATCTTGTCTATCCAACCTTTTATATTTCATGGATGAGGTCACGAGACGATTGGACGAAGGCAGGAAAGTCGAGGTATGCTACTTGGATTTCAGCAAAGCCTTCGATTCAGTAAATCACCGTTATCTCATCCACAAATTGAAGTGGTTTGGTATCTCCAACCAAGTGATTGACTGGGTAAAGGATTTCTTGCGTAACAGGGTTTTTAAAGTGAAGGTTGGAAGCGGATTCTCTGAGGTAGGCACAGCCCACAGTGGTGTCCCTCAAGGATCCGTTTTGGTCCTCTCCTGTTCCTGATGTTCGTTAATGATCTAATGATTGGGCTTAATAACCGATGCTTCGCATTTGCAGATGATGTTAAGATAGCAGGGTCAACAAACCGAGCAGCCTTAACACAAGATCTCAAGGCAGTAGCAGAGTGGTCTCTCAAGTGGGACCTTCCATTAAATGCCGCCAAGTATCAAATGTTGACCGGGAGCTCTGAACCTCTAGTAGTATTCGGTCCCCAGGGTCCATTCACCATTGAATGCGCAAAAAGGCCGCGAGATCTGGGAGGCCTGACAAACAAGACTTCAAAGCCTCAGCTAATGAACAACTGGCTGCACACAAGTGCCCGCATGAGACTGTTAGACTTGAACAGAAGTTTTGTCTAGCAGGCAATCCGAAGAGGATTTGCCCGCTAACACAAGCCATAGTTAAGGCCTTATCGAGAGTTACGTGCAGGCGCGTGAACCTCTACGCTACGCAAGGGTATATCCAGTGATGAGAGAGGACTGGCTTATCAAGATGATAATAGATTCAAGGCACCCTACCTGACCGATGAGAGTCGGATTGCACTCGTGAGATGGAGGGGGGAAAGAGGCGACCTTATCGAGATCTCTAAAATTCTGAAAGGCACAAACGGCGTGAAGACCACTGACTTGTCTGCACAACTGGGTCGACGTCACACTCTCCGATTAGAAAGCAGGGCTCGTAGAATACGAGCAAACTTTTTCAGTCACGCGATAGTGAATGGTGGAACAAGCTGCCAGGCTGAATATTTATAGATGATACAGTGATTTCAAACCGAGGCCGGATTAGCAGTGTGGCCGGAGGTCTCTCCAGATCTTCCTTGGTATATCTGACTATACTTCCCAGGTAGTGGTAGCATAGAGGAATGTGGCAGTGTGAGGGCTATTTTTGTCTTGCACTTTCATTTTACAAAACAGACCTGAATGGTTAGAGTAATTCTGACGCGCAGTCAGTGTTTAGATTATATCTGTGACAGAGTGACCACTTAAGCATGTTTACTTACCGTAAGTAATGTAACACAGACGTATAATGTCAAGCTATTCACTGTAATGTACGGAGCGGTGAGTATAGGTTTTCCGGTTTGAGAGTGAAGGCTCATCTGATGGCACCACTCCATTGTTTTATGGGCGTTGTATTGATGCATTTCCCAAAATGATAACCTATCAACCTGTGAACCCTTCATGTCCTTGCACACTTTCCTCCCTTCTGGTCTCACGTTACTGCGGTGTTTTCATATGGTTATGATGTCTGCTCGGCACAAATTGGGAACCTCCGATCAGAGACCAAACTGCTAAAGCGTTTAAACATCGTCGCCTGCAGACCAGGAGCGGTGATACCACGGGTGGCAACTAGAGCAACATGCATTTACTCCAACGCCGCTGTCCATACAGGGGTCATGGTTTGAAACAGTTCTCTTCTCATCAGCTACACTCCACCTCACTCCTGAGTCCCAGGTTGTCTACCGGTGTGACAAGAGGTCGAACCAACGTGGCCCAAAAAAGCAATCACAGTAACGCTGAGCACAACATCAAAAGGTAAAACCTCAACTAGGTGCCGTCGAGATAATAAAAAGGGGTGCGGAGTTAAAATTGGCTATGACTTGGTGGATCTTGGTTTGTGTCAGAGATAGAATCAGGCCTATGGAGGTCCGATTATAACAATGTGAGTTGCAGGTGACTAGTTCCCCCCTTTTTGTTATCGAGTAACGGGTTGATAGAGTAACCTGCTGTTTAGGGGAAGCCTCCTCAGTTGATAGAATGCCCTGCACTGTTATGGGAAGATGTGGGCCAAATGCGTCTGTGGCAGCATACCTACGGGAATGTGCTATTCTGGTGATCCCATTCGAGAAAGATGGAGTTGGAGTTGTAACTGTGGCCTTATCTGATGCCCTCAAAAGTTCGTTGATCACTACATATCTGTCTTGTCCATCACGATTGCAGTACCTCGTGATAGTGGTGTGGAGAAAGCTTATATTAAATGTGATGCGATCAGACAATCGCTGGGGAGTTTGCGATTGTTTTTTCTTTGTTCTCCCTTCACTCCTATTTCTTTAGCCCACATAGTAATCAAGACGGGCAATTAAGCGGTTAAACGGAACCCAAAAAATCAGTAAATCCCTCTTCCAATGGGACAGTCGCAACTCTGGTGCCCTTCTGTGGGATTCCGGTAAGAATATTCTGGACGCTTAATTCGCAACACCCAATTCGTCCCGTGCAAATTGACTTCGCACTTGAAATAACCGGGGGAAAAAATAGGGGGGGAAACACTGAATTGCAGCTTTGCGTGGGATGGTGTTTTTCGTACATGGACTTGGCGCGTCAACACTGGCAGCTGTGACATCCCTGGATATGTGTTGTGCGTAAGTTAATGTTTTTGTCTGCTGTGGAGTTGAAGCATATATCTTATACGTTGACATTTTGGATAAACGCTCCTTGTTTTCATGTTACAACAGCTTGTGGTGTGACCAGCATTTTAGGATGAAGATGCAACGGCGGCACCTTTTCGAGGGCGGGAGACCTGGGCTTCCTCGATGACTTCAAGGACGGGATCGGATTCTAGACCGCTCAACCGTGTCCACTGGCCATGCGGATGCTCGTCAGGGGCGCGAAAGGACCACGCGTAGCTGGAGTGATTCTCCGCGATGAATGTGCTAGTCCTGTTCTGATTTAGAAACACACACTGTGTTCTGAATTGTAACCGCCACCATTTCTGTAGCTATTCTGGGGCCGGATACCTTCCAAGTTCTGGACGACTCGGAAAAGCCAGCAGCTGAAATTCGTTTCATGTGATGCCCTATCAGTATGAAGATTCTTGGAAAAGTATGCAGCAGTAGCGACAAATGATTTATTAGTAAACTTTGAAGGACGAAGATTAGTGGACGGGGAGAAGGATAGTGAAGGTATAGTTGGTCAACCGTTTTTCATTCCGGAAAAGGAGGTTCTTGGGACACCAATGAAGCCTCGGCTAACAAAGAAAGGCTTCAGCCCTCGGTGGAAAATTCGTGGGTCAGAGAGGCACCATCAGTTAGAATAACTCCACAATAATCAATATCCGAGGAGACTCACAAATTGTCAGCTGCTGTCATCCCCACAGTCTGCCAGCAGTACACTACGAAAGAACGTCTGTAATCGTCTACGTAAAGCAACACCGAGCCCCCATCGAATGTTGGTCAAATGCTGGTAAACCATCTGTCTATAGTTATTGTTATCCGATATCGACGGTTTAATCGACTATAATACAAAAGCTCTCCAGAGAGAAATACTGAGCACGTTCACCCCCACATAAGTACATTGAAACCTCAACTTCACATCTCCTGCTGTCTTTCCTGCCCCAAACACTACTTTTACCACTATTAACTGTTTTGTGCTATGAAATATAGCTTTTAGCTGAAGTATTGTCCCTGTAAATCAAACGAATGCCGAAACTTCTTACGGACTCTTGATTATCACGCGATAATCGTTCTAGAACTAGCTGCTGGTTACCAATCACCGTGTAATACCACAACAATTGCCTGCCAATATCGTACACTTTACTGAAAGGAATGTTAATGCCGCGTGATGTTGTTGTCACGAAAATATTACACATATACATTATTAGTCATATTACATGTGATCACTCCACATTTCTCCATTTAACACGTGAGATTGTGTTCTTTTCTCACTCTTGAAAACATCCGTTATGCGAGGAAATTTTCCGCGATGAATGGACGTTAGAAACCCCGTATTGACCGAGCAGTTCGCGAGATTTTCAACTTTTTGACGTTTTGAACAATCGAAGAAGTCCTGCGCTGGAGTTTGCTCAATTCTTCGCCGGATTTTGGAAATTCCCGTCCTCCTCGCCCAAGCCGAATTATTTCAACATTCTCCGAGGCTGAATTTCGTCAAATAAC
This sequence comes from Paragonimus kellicotti, assembly GCA_014220965.1. NCBI lineage: Eukaryota > Metazoa > Platyhelminthes > Trematoda > Plagiorchiida > Troglotrematidae > Paragonimus > Paragonimus kellicotti. The sequence continues at coordinate 105,400 of LOND01000246.1, forward strand.
GGCGGAAACCTCTGAAGATGCATTTGCACGTATTTCCCGGCATGACCTTGAAATATTTGAAACATCGTCCCCTACATAACCTTGTATAAGAAAAATTAGTGTAACATCTCATCTTTTGAACTGAATCTGTGGAACAAGCGAACTATTTCTTTTCCCTGGTGCGTGCATCAAACTTTTGTAAACCGCAACCCATTTCTCTCTGATTATGCTTTCTTTTGTCAGCAGATTTCATGTTTGCCTTATAATGTAACCATTTGTTACTGCGTACCGCCTGTAATTATCTGTTATCACTGCACACATTCGAGCGTCTCTCTCAGGAATGTGTTGAGAAATATACATTTTTTGTTTGGTTAATTAATTCTATCGTTTGCTTCGCGTATCAGAAAAAAATTTTTGTGGACATTCCCCGCCTCTGCTGCAGGTGTGCACCTTATTGAAGCTGCCGAATCGTTATGTAGGAACTCTACATTCGAGCTCATTCTCATATATCAAACATCCAAGTATACACAGTTTTCATCATCACTTAACAGGCAAACTAACATAGTACGAAGTTAATCATCTCCAGATTAGTGTGTCAGTACATATCCCTTGAGATGAAACTTCGACACTAACAACACAGCAGTGAGGTAGTCGTACAACAATAAACATGATGATATGAATTACTCAACCTAGCTACGATAAACAGTGGTCATCTTAACGTACGAAGAAGCTTGTAAAGAAGGCATAACGCCTGCAGAACAATAGTTCGAAACCATAAATTACATTGCCACCTGAATGCATTTCATGTCTCAGTAATTTGCCTCAAGAATTGCAACGCTCACCAACTCGAACACTGCTGTTTGTTGATTGCGCAGGTTTGACCCGCTCCGATTCTTCTAACACGTTCGTCTCAGTCGGAGGTCGATAAAGTTTGGCTTCTTGACTGAACTTGGAAGGCGTTTTTATTCCGAAGAGTGATATATGCGAACAACAAAGTTTTCACGGATTTGAATGGCTCCTCAACACCTGCCTTTGGTAAAACATAATAACGTCAGTGCTGGAAGGCCAGTTGGTATACAGGGTCCGATCCGAAGCAGCGGTCTTTGCATATATTTTTCCCCTCTAATCAGGAATGTCTGTATAGCGTGATGGTTGGTCACTGGATTTCAGTTAGATTTCCATTTCCTTTTCTTCGCTTAACTATTCCATTATTTTCGAACTTCCCTGGAATGTATGACCGCTATTTTTTCCTACCCTGGATTGTACGAGAGATGAGCAAATATTGCCGTTCGGTGTGCTGAATAGAGTAAAGGTGTGTGGCGGTATTTCTTGTCTTACCTGCCTACATGCGCGGGCCTGTGTTTAGTATGACATTGAAGCCATTCGGGTCGGATGTACTGTTGTAAAGTTCACGTACATAAAACCGGCGGCCTTTAAATTGAGCAACGTGAGACTGGAAATTTATTGGATTTATTAGAAAGTTAGATGTAATTGTCGAGGTATTTTAAGAAGGCTGTTGTAACCAAAAGCTCAGACTTTCTGAATCAGTGTTCGCCCGGTGCAAGAGGTGTGACAATCATCGGCCTTGTTGTCGTCCAGGATCAAAACTGCATTCGAATTTGGAACTATCGGTAGCTGCCGTTGAGGTTTAATCGGCCCTGCAGATTCGTGATGAGTTGGTTCTCTTTTGCGTGTACTGAATGAGTCTACATTATTCCAATGTTCTGGTTACCGGTTGGGTAAATTTCATTGGGCGTGCTGCCGGAGATGTGTATAGGGGAGAATGGCTGAAACAAAGGGCGAGTCCCTCGTGTGACGAAGACAGACGGTGATAGCAAGCTTTTGCACATCGCACTTCTAGAAGTTAAAAAGGCGTCAAGAGGCCGGCCTATTATTAAACAAATACGTGATTCTAATGGCCATCACGTACTATCACCAAGCAAACTGCTGCTGTTTTGAGGCATTTATCCCGTGCACATGGTTTTCGTAGGTAACCAAAGTCTGTTCATTGGCGCGTGTTTCGAAAAAGGCCAGTTATTATTGCGTGCAAGTGTATATTACGTTTATATCATTTAACCGCTTCAAATTAGCATACTATTTGATCAATTCTGTTACCGTTAATTACTCTGAAACATTTTGATCATATATCAGTAATTTTTGAAAGGATATCATACAATAATGCCTACTAAGTCAGCTAGGCTTCAAAAATTGTCGGTCGCCACGCGATCAGCCTCATGCAAAAAAGGCATGATTACAAGAAAGAGAGGTGTAAAGTCCCCAGACACCACGTCCAACACCTACTCCATTCCTGCCATTGCTAAGGAGCCAAAATCTGCTGCTGAAACGGTAATCTCAACGGCCAATATTAACCCCTCACAAGGAAGGAACAACACCAAGTTGTGTTCAGTTCCTATTACCGATGTATTTTCAGATCAGGTTAGAAAAATAACTGACTTAGAGGCTGCAATGGCAAAACTACACAGTAAGTACGAAGAGCTTACCGAAAATTTTGCACCAGCTGGATCCGATAGTTAGCATTCTAAATGCCTCAATAACACCCATCCTGAGACTACTTCTAGTCATAAAGATTTCGTAGCTGCTGGAACTTTTATTGACACAATAGCTACGGAACTGCACAAACGGTTACGCTGTGCAAGTAAAGTGGTTGTGTTTAACATACCTGACAGAATACCTTTGTTGACCGTGAAAAGAGTCTTACTCAAAGCTGGTAGGATGGAAGACCAGGAGTGCCACTGCTTAAGACTTCGCAAGAAAGTACAGCAAAAATGCTGTCCACTGTTACTGCAGTTCACAAGTGAATTTGTAGCGAACGAATTCGTCAACAGACGAGACCAAATTATGCGTGCCACAAATTTTAAGTCCATAAAAGTGTTTGGTGACAAGACACCACTCCAAAGGGAAATATTACGAACCAATATCTCCCAAGTAAAGAAGTCAAGTCACAAAGTCAGCAACCTCATTGACTTGACTGTCGATCTCGACTGCTCTACAAATTCCGTAGATGAGCAAGTTGCAGCTGGCAACACCGTTACGTTGTCCGCTCAGAAGAATACTGAAAAGCAAACCACGTCCAGCTCTGTTGACGCCGGGCGCGTTCACGTTTATCCAGCAAGACCCACGGTTAATGCTGAAAATACCTTCCCTGTACATCGACGACTCCCTCCGTCAAACAAGGTGCTGACTGGAATGAGTCCTGGCCCTAAGGCGCCGAAAGTTCTCCAGAGTGTTGGGGGCAGTATCCCAAATTTCCAGAACAAAGACGAGGCTGGACAATCAAATCGATCTCCTTTTACTGTGGGCATTTCCCTCCATTATCCGGAGTGACTGTAAATTCCAACCGCAGATCCAAAACGCCTGAACAAGGCTCCAAACCAGCAGTAAGACCTGTACGGTGCTTACTACAGAATAATGTTCTAGGTTTGCAACATAAGGGTAAATCGACGGTATTTCATAAACGCTACGAATCGGGTTCTAAGAATCACATTCAAAAAGCCAGGAAAATCGAGAATTTCTACAGAAATTCTCGGTTTTCAATGGCGTACTGGCGGCTTTGACCCTCAATATTTTGTTGCCCTCTATTTGCTCAGCTGTCTGGGACCATCCAAACGAGCGTGCCACTGAATGTGTGCGTTTGTGAGTAGGTGGTCAGCGGCAGGAGCAATTATTCTGATTGGTTGAACTAGTTGGTGGCGCCTATTTGAAGACTGAACGAAGGATACGCCACAAAGTAAATAAAGGGATAATCAGTTTTCTTCGAACCTACTGGTTGTATGCAATAGACATAAGTAAACTGGCCATAAAGTCGCTCATCTTCAAAGCTACCACCTTGCGCAACGACTACACGACTGAAATGAACTAGTTCCAGCGTACTGGCTCAGCAACTTTATTTTGTATTTTATGCCATTGCGTTCTGAGCACACTGCTTCGCTCGAAATTAAATTGTTTCTGTCTTTTTCCACTGAATCAGCCTCAGTTTCTCCGATCGATATTTGAGACCTTCTTTGAAACCCTTCTAGAAACTGTGCATGAACTATTCCATTAAAGTCAATAAGGTGCAATATGTGCTGCCGCATTCATGACAATGATGTTTAGACGGATGCTTCGGCTTGTGTATCCGTAATTATGACCGTTCTAGTGGGCAGGAAGTTGCTTAACTGCAATGACCAATAAAAAGTCAAATGCCGCGGGCCCACTTCCGCTTCTGGGTGCCTTTGTGTCCATGGTCCCAGTGCGATCCGCATTATGCATCATCCGTGGACGTGTCCTCACACGTCCACATTGGCCCCGCATCAATTCTGGGGCGCTCGTAGAGATCAGATCGGAACGTGTTACTAAGGTCACGCACGTACATTTTTCGTTGGCTCTTGAGAGTTAAGGAATACATTTGTAGTGGCCATGAAGAATTGCTATATTTCGTTGGTGCGATGTTGTACAATTCGTCACATCCCGTTGAAGCGCGCCAGTTTAGCCCAGTTTTACACCCTATTTCCGTATATGCAAAAATTCTGCACTTTTCCGTTCCGAGATACACGCTGGATGCTAACGAGCCGTACACTTTCTTCGTCCCTCGGTCGTGGCAATATATAGAGTACTTAGCTGTTTGTTGACTTCTGAATTATTGCCATTGGGCAACACATAGAACCTGGAGTAAATTTCAAGCTTTTCCACGCTCCCAGTCGGTGTGGGCAAAGTTAGAGGTCTCTAATTAAACGCACGTGATCATTGTGTGAGTCATTCCTGCAGTGATTAAAATCGGCACGGTTATGCTGTCCAAGTTTTCCCAACTTGAAATGCATTCCGATGCCATTTCGGCGGGAGCCGTAGGAGCCATCACTCTCAAGGCTTTTGAGAATCGCGTTGAAAACTGGCTCATACCAAAATAGATAACATGCACGGCGCACTCTTTTAGCACGATTAGGTCACGACGTGTATGTGCGTGCGTGTGTTACTGCTAATGTTTACAGGCATGTACATCAGTATGAAGCAGCAAGCAACTGTTACATTACAAGATTCGTGAACCCTGGCTGCATTTGATTTGTTAACGAGACTATGCAGATCCAAATTCAAACGCATAGCTTTATTATTATTATTATTATTATTATTATTATTATTATTATTATTAGATGATGGCGAGTCTTTAACATCCAACTGACGTGTTTTGGAGTGAATGACTGAGGTGTTGTCCACCTGCGCCGCAGACTACTTGACAATGGCAATTTGCCAGACACAACCCACCTTCAGAACTTGGCGTCCCAAAGGATCAGGTTACGGGGAATTATCGAAGAGGTTCATGAAAGTTTAATCGACCACAGGAAGGACGTCGTTGAGATGGCACCAAGTGTATAACGTCGAGAGTATGTCAGGCTCTCTTGTGAGTTCCAGGACAACTCTGCACATGCTGGCCCACAACGGAACTGTGACTCATGTTTACTTACGAGCAGTAGGAGGCTTTGGTTCCAAAACTTTTTGACATAACTCACATTTAACCACCACTGGCACATTCCCCAAGACACCTCAGTCAGCATATGTTGATATGCCTGTAGGAATGCGATGGCTGCGATCAATTGTGAGTGAAGTTCAGCTCACTTATAATCAGATTCCCCATGTGCTCTTTAGTAACCAGAATAGTGCTCAACAAATTAGCCAGTTCTGTGACATGAACTTGGGGAAAAACCACTGTAAATGGGTGGGAGATTCTAGATGAGGGTACAGTTACCGCGTCTCCCCTCGGAGCGATCGGGCAATCTCAGAAATTCCCGCAGCGAACGCGGCCTGGCGTTCACATATAACGATTCAGTCGTGCCGAATGTAACGTTAATGGCGCAATGGTTAACGCGTTCATTTCTGGAAAGCTTGACCAGAGTTGTAGTTCCGGCCCTGGCAAAAATAGACAAAACTGACGAGATCTGACAGGAGCGAGTGACCTTGAAAACATACCTCCCGTGATTCCAAAATTTTTCAAGCCGACTCTGATATTGTCAATCAGTGGTCATAGAAGTGGCTTCTCCTCAAACCTGACAAGTGTGTACACGAGTCTCCTGGAGGGGACTAGGGGAACATGCTCACAACACACACTGTCCAATAAGCAATGGCTGATTGTGAGAATAGACCTCTCGTATTCATAAGAAGCACACAAAATGTGTTACGTGCTATTCAAAATGATGAAGCGGGTGACTAGAATAGAAGAGTAAGCCTCGCAAACCCTTTGAGGGGTTCATGTTCGACCTTTAATTGTATGCCGCAACCCAGTGGTATTTTTGGCATTGAAACGGACGCTTCTGCACTTTAACGTGCTTGGTTAGCTGCCAAGAAATCAGTATCGAGTCTTCAAAACGTTACTCAGTAGTTCCCGCTCACAACCTTTGGTCTTCACTCAATCAAGCGTCGAAGTTTTCGAGGCGCATCAATTCTCACTTACCGCATTTCACCTGGAGGTCTCGCAGAAATATCTTTCACACTTTGCAGACCAGAACGCTTCGAAGGGCCGAATAATTAGGTTGCATAAATAAAGGCCTCGATTTCTCGCTATGTAAAGTTTTTCGTTGCAGGGTGAGTAGGGGTAAGCCCGACAGTACATGATACTACCAGTTGGTGTCAGTGCCCCATCTAGGTCGAAATTGAAGGCAATATAGAACCTATATTTTCTTAGTCGGCATAACCGCTGAGATAAGCCAAGGTCGAAAATGAAAAAAAATACGTATGTAAGATATTGCTAGTGGCTGAATGATCTCCGAGCCACATTCGAGAACGCCATCAGAAGATGCACAAAGTTTGAAGATAGACATTATGTTTGACGATGTAAGGTAACTGTCCAACCCCTTTTCAAAACGCAAAACGTTGTTACTAGCTCTGAACTGATTTGGAAGCCTATTCCAAATATGGTAATATTTCACAAGAAAGAAGTTGGCGCGTATCTTTTTCCGAGCTAACAGGGTTGGCAAAGTGGAACCTTTGTTTCTTAGGCCATATGGGAAGCTGTGTTGAAAATGAACGGCGAACGCTGTAGTGATGGCGTCCGAGTGTATCAGTTTATACAGAAGTGTAAGATTTAACTTCAGTCTTCGTAACCAAAGTGGATCAATACCAATTGATCGACAGCGTTCCCTATGGTA
>LOND01000246.1:119269-130515 GCA_014220965.1 Paragonimus kellicotti
ATATCATCCTTGTACTTTTTCCAATTTTAATACAGTCACAGTAAATGCCGTCTTCTTTCTGTGTCTGACGCCTATCCGTTATTTCGCGATAAGTCGGGGGTGGTTACGTTAGTGGAAACGTGCAGAATTACCTGCGTGCCTGACTTCCCTCTGAAGAGGATTTTTTGTGACCGTCCCGCAGGACACTCATAGGACACCTATAGGACAGTCGACCGTCCTATGAGTGTCCCATGTGCTGGCTGGGTGGTGTCCTTGACGTGAACATTTTTCTCAACATACGCAACGCTCTATTTACTTTTCGCGCCGCCTGTAAACACTGTTTGGAAACTTTGAAGTCCCTTTGCCATGAGCACTCCTAAGTCCTTGGTTGTTTTTACCCTCATCAGCTCCCTCTCCTCATCCTCCTTGCCAAAATACCTGACTGACCCTGGCTGTTCCACAGTAAGCAACTGATTACACTTGTCTACATTCAAGGGCTGGTGCCATTCATTTGTCCACTTCTGAAAAGTACCCCAGTTCTCCCGCATTCTCGTGTTCCAGGATTTCCTACAATCTTCACATCACCAACGGAGACGCGGCAGGGATACTTGAGGTTTTGGTGAGGTCAGTGATAAACATCAAAAACAGTAGTGGTCCAAGCACTCATCCTTGAGGTACCCCATCAACCACTGCAACTTCCGTGGACATATTCCTCGCTATACTTACACGGAAGGTGCGACTCCTGGAGGAGTCCCGTATCCATTCTACCAGTTTTGAAGGAATATCAAAGGTCCCTACTTTGAAGAATAACAATGTGTGGTTCGCTAAATCGAATGCCTTCCTCCCACGGTGAACGAATACCACAACGTTTGGAAAATATGAGTTCGAACTTCTAGCTACATCGGTTGGCTAACATTTTATTGTTTCGTCGCACTGAATACTTTGAAAATTACGAATTGACTGATCCATATTCGCTTAATGGCTCCAGCCTTATATGTAAACGTGCGCTCACCCATCAGTGGTGGTGAAAAGTCGTAACTGTGGATCTTTTGTAAAGTTTGTCCGCGCAACGTACCACTCTATGTAGTGCTTCCTCTGGGACACATGGTTCCACACCTCGTGTCTAGATATGTCTAGTCAGGTTTACAAAATGTTGACAGCAACACAGCTGGACTGCATCCACCTTGTTTGTCTTTGTTGTGGGACTGCTAGGCAGGCTCCTAGTTCTGTAGCTAGCACCTCACCCGACGCAGTTGATATAACATCCCCTACTCTACTGGCTGTAGTCAGTATGGTAGGTAACGAAAGTGTCACAAGCAAAGCGTCATACGCGTCAGTTGCTTTTGAAGTTGAGTCAAAGTGGGTTACTCCGGTTGCTCCGAAGATACTCATGCCCATCACTGCTTACACCCCGCCGAAAGTAAGCAAGAAAACAAGACAGAATCCTGAGGTTCGGCGCTCAGTCCTATCTAAGAAGCCCAGTCCTGCTGTTCGGGAGAGCGGCGTTGATGACTGCGTAATTTCGACGAAATTCTCCAGAGGCACCAACAACGTCCCTCCTGAAAGGTTGAGCCCCTCTGTCCGAAAGGATTTTTAAGTGTTCAGAACCTTCTAGGATGTGTCGCCACCTGGTTAAAGCTCCGTGGCGTGCATCATCGAGAGCCCTGGATGAGCCTTTGTACTAAAACGAGCATAAAGTTATCCCATATTCTATCACGGGTTTGGCGAGGAAATTGGAATCGCTACATGCTGACAAACCGCGATTAGCAAGGTTCGTGCTTTGTCATCTAGTTCAATTGAAGACGTCCACCTATTGGCATATGAACTGCTGGGCGATCCCCGGGCCCGGGTTTACCTTGATATATCTCGGCTTGGACGCCAGAGGCGAAAGCCCGCTAAGAAGAACACTAGAACCACGGACTGATCTCGCAATCTTATCATTAGGGGTGTCCTTGACCCCCTTGGGGATGACCTGCAAAACGACAGGAGCCAGTGGCGGTTCATGTAGTTACCAACGTCCAAGTTCAACGTATTCACCGCATCCTGCGGCCCAAGCCGGAGTCGGGTGAATCTCGACCACGACTCCTCAAAATTACTGTCACCTCGCATGAGATGGCATCGCACATACTGGAGCGGTTCCGCCATCGACGTCGTTTATCCCCTGGCGGGACTTCGTTCCACCCCGATCGTTCTAAAGAAAAACAGGAATTATTAATGAGAGCCAATTCTGGCACGTGTACTAATCGCCTTATGGTGCTTATTGACGATTTAATCACGTTAAAAAGTCACTACCACCGGCTCCTGTGGAGTCGGCGACCTCCATCGACGTTGCGTTTTGAATGAACCACCCATTCAGAATCCCAGGATAACGTTCATTCGTTTACCATTAACTCTGTAAGGTGCATGTACACAAATGCGCTTAGCTTAGTAAATAAATTACCTGAGCTTCGTGAACTTTGTTCTACCGCAAAGCCCCGGATTGTTGCTATAACGGAGTCGTGGCTCAGCAATTCCTATCCTGGATTCTGAGCTCGCTTTAGAGGATACGGTTACCTTCTGTACAGAGGAAAGCGAGGGTAGATGAGGTGGGATCGGCCCTCTATGTCCACACTTCTCTTCAGGCCTTCCTTTTCAACAATCCAGTACTTGCTGCGATTCAGGAAACCGTTTGGTGCTCGATTCGCCTAAATGGTTCCGAACGTTGGCCAGTAGGGGTCCTCTATCGTCCTCCATCTTCAGATAATTCAAAAGACGAACTTTTATTATCTGGACTGGAAGTTTTACCCACCTTAGGATTTTCCCACGTTCTCTTAATGGGCGATTTCAACTTACCTGAAATTAACTTTCCGGCTTTCTCGTACGCGGGCACTGAAAATTCTGTCTGCGCGATTTTTTCACACAATCGGAGCATTGGGCTTAACGGAGCACATATCTGATTTCACTCGGTGGCGTACTGGCCATAATCCGTCGCGGCTGGATTATTTATTCACTAACGAAGAGTTGATGGTCGACAACCTTACGATCACCGCACCGCTAGGACTGAGTGATCACGCGGTCGTCTTATTCGACTTCATTTGCAGTACAAACCTAGGTCAGCTCAACGGCTAATAGTCGCAGGAACTTCCGGAAAATGGATGTGCAGAAACTACGTGGCTACTTGGAAACACAGTCCTGGGTGAACTACACCCCACTTCACTCTGTAGATGATCTCTGTGTGAAGCTTACTGCCATCCTTTCCGCAGCCGTTGGTGAATCTACACCATTATCAGGCCCCAAACGGAACAAGCCTCCAAGTCAACTACGCTCTAGTACACAAACTATTCTGAAGAAGCGTATGCTTGGACGTGCTATCGATTATCGGGATCTGAAGTTGATCAAAAATATACGCTGCTTTAAGGAATCGGTGTACGTCGCTAATTCGACATGACCGTCTGCATTATCAACAACGTCTTACAGAACGCTTTATCGCTGACCCAAATAGCCTCTTCCGATTTGTAGCATCAACTCGCAAGGCGAAAGCTGGAGTTCCACAACTTTTAGGCCCATCAGGCCTTACTAGCTCTGATATGGAGGCCGCTGATGTCCTCGCTGAGTTTTACAGCAGTGTTTTTGCGCAGTCACCATCAGTTCCTCAGGTTTGTTTTGATACAGAGATTGATTAAAATTGTACTGTGGAAACATCCTCCACGGCGGTGTTGGCTAAACTCAGGTGCCTTAGGGACAGCTTCTCCTGGCCTCGACGGTATACCCCCCAAGGCCTTGCGTGAAGCGGCCGAACAGCTTGCTGATCCACTTAGCTTACTGTTTACGCAATCCGTTTCCCAGGAACAGTACCCAGCAGCTGGAAACTCGCGAGCATCACACCCGCCCAACAAAGGTGGTAGGCGTAATTGTTTCAAAGAGTACAGACCAGTTGCACTGTTATCAAGCGTCTCAAAATTTTTAGACACGTTTCAAGTATGCCTTTTTTATGTGCATCTCACCTCTCGTGAGTTTCCCTCCAACGCACAAAACGGGTTTCTTGAGGGCTTTTCGTGTACCACAAATCTGCTGATAGCCGCCGACCGGTGGACGATAGCGGTTGATGACCGCGATGGAATAGACGTCACTTATCCCAACTTCGCTAAAGCCTTCGACCGCGAAGGCTATGCTGTTTTAATCGACAATCTTCCCAGTGTGGGACTCGGCGCAATCCTCCTCAATGGTTCGAGTTATATTTTGCTAACCGTCTGTACAGGGTGCGCGTTAATAGCGTATTCTCTACCTGCAGGCCTAGCCTCAGTGGAGTGCCCCAAGGTTCAATTCTTGGTCCGCTACTATTTTTGATATTTATCAACGATCTTCCACTCTCAATCACTTCCCCGTTATTACTGTTTGCTGGACGACGTCAAAATTTGGCGTGCCGCCAACACCACCGATGATTCTCTCATCCTACAGAAGGACCTTGATATTCCAGCCGATTGGTGTCGATTGAACCAACTCGATTTTACTGCTGGTGGGTGTAAAGGTATGCGCAGTTGTGACTCTCTGAACGCCACGTATTACCTCAATGGGTGCCCGCTTCAGACAGTTCTTATCGAGAAGGACCAGGGACCACTGTTTCGCACATTCTCTCGAGCTCTGCGAACGCTGAAAGAGCAACACCCTGGCGCTATTGAAACGTCTCTTCGACCAGTACGGCTCTAGTTGTTTTCGGCCTCTAATAACAGTTTCGCTTGACCGCATCTGTAGAATGGGACCACCACACCTCCAAAAGGACAAGTTGCTTCTAGAGGCTTTGCAGCTTCGAACCACTAAGGCAGTCCGGAGTTTGAAAACTAGACTGGATGAGGTAAGTCTGGACTCTTTGAACATGTACTCTTTAGAGTATCGTCGGCTTAGAGGTGATTTGGTATTAACCTTTTTGATAATGAAGTCCCCGGATCATCCTTGCCGGCCAATGCTCAACAGGGGAAATAGCTTGACACTGAGGGGCCACCCCCTAAAACTAGAGGTCCAACATAGCAGACTAGAATGTAGACATAGCTTTTTCTCATTGCGTGTTTGCAAGGTTTGAAATGCGCTGCCAGACCGTATTGTTTCTGCCAACTCGGCAGCAACTTTCAGTGCACTTCTTGACCAACATCTTTTGCATTATTTCGGGTACTGAATTTTTTCCCCCATTTCAGCCCATTGCTGAGGACCTTGAGATTCTACGCATCGAGATACGGAATTCTCAAAAGCTCCGGCTTCCTACTTCCGTTTACAACCCATTGAACCATTGAACTAGAAAACCCTTCCGATTGGCCCCCAAACTGAGAACGACAGCAACCGATGAAAACACGGACAAGGCAGGCCCGCAGGAGGAATACAGTTAGCCACCAAACGTTTTGTGAGTTTACACGAGAAACTGGTCGATTCTCAAAAAAATCATTAACCTTGTGGCAGCGCGAGCGCACTAAAATTATTCAAACCCCACACCGGTGCATATCACAGTAACGGCTTGAGTTTTCTGGTTTCTGACGGCAGTTGCGTTCTTTGGGTAAGGTGTACTCTGACCATACCAGGTATCGAGTATTTGCACTGAAGGTGTATTTTCTGTTTTCATAATCCGGAAGTAGCTTCATCCGGTTCTGTTCTATTCGTCCATTTTCACATGTGGTTTCACGGCAGTGGAGCACCAGTAGTAACTCATGTCTTATTTGTCCTTTCCATCTTCTTCGTCGTTGTCATCCTCATCGCTACCATTAGAGACAGCGGCACGCCACTGATCCCCGCTGGTACTTAACTGCCATACAAGTATGGAAGGGAAAAGTGGAAAGAGCATATTGCACAAAAACAACTGTCTATGTCCACGCATTCGACATCAAGGTGCCTACACCATCCAAACAGAGTGGGACGTCGCTAACGGGGAAGCTTCCTTACGGCCTTCGCTCGCCCGCACCATAAAGTGCGCTCGCCTCGCAAACAAATCGGTCAACCAGTGAAAACATGCATGCTACTGAGTCCTTCTATCTGCCATCTTACTTAATTTATCTATCCACCTACTCTAAATCACGAGGACCACGACCCGGGAGATGACTCCAACTTTCCCTGACCAACCCCTTAGTGAACGCCAACTTATCACCTGCCTAACTTGCGCCAGTCGGCCACAGCGTCGATAAACACTACTCGGTACTACAGACGATTTCCTGGCGTCCTTACGGCATGACTTAACCAGTCCAGTCTGTGTAAACTAACAGAGTGGACAGATATACTCGCCTAGCACTCACTACAAAAGACCGACGTCCTAAACTGTTCGCTGCCTATTTGTTCGTGCCAGGCGATGCGAGCGATCGAATGCAGACGTCGATAGTCAGTTATCTAAACTCGGTCCATGTCGTCCATCTGAAGTCGTAACGTAGCTCAGTCTTCACAGTTGTTTTATATATGCGGCCCTGGAGCTCCAGAGAGCTACTTCTGTAGTCACAGTTGTCCTAGGTCATCCTGACCTTGTAAACGGGCTTATATTTCGTTCCCCATACCTCCGCAGCTGATGGTACAATTGCTTAGGAACAAAAACCGGTAAACAACCACCGTGCCTTCATTATCCAACGTTAGCTCCATGTAAGCATGGCAATCATTCAGAGTCATTGCGCACTTTGAGGCCGCAAAGTGAATTGCACGTGCTGCCCGAAAATTGTCAAACAGCAACGCATTATAATGGGCATAATCAAGCTCCGTCAGTCCTTCACCACGTGGGAGATCCACACTGGCATACTGTGGGTGCCTTAGACAGTCCCCCATTATTTTCTTTATGGCAAAATTACGTAAGGGTGAAAGTGAATAGTCTCAACGTGTGTCATTCTTGGTGCCGAAACTGTCAGACAGTTCACCGTAGATCGTAACCTTAGCTGAAGTGTGAAAATGGAACACCGACAATATGTTTTCCTGCTTGTTTGGGGGAACCCTGCGTTTGAAATATTTTGAAATGGATTTTGCCAATCAATTGGAACTGTTTCACAGGCGAAAAAATTAGTAATTGTTGAGCGACGGCAGTGAGTCGACGAAGCGCAGCAAGTGTTAGGCCCCTTGTAATGCCTGACACCAACTAATCCCATGGTTTTTCGGAGAGACTGTGATTCATTGAAAGTAGGGGCAATTGTCGAAGAGCATCAAGAGATGGATGCCCTCTGTCCTCCACACAACTTGTATCATTTGAATGAAGGTCTGTTCTCGTCTTTTAAAATTGTTGGCACGACACTATCTGGGCCAGCATTCCTACTAAGTTCTAAAGGCGAAATGAAATAGCCGGCCTCGGTTTTGGTGAGCGATTCTAAATATTCCTGCCAGCTTTTTCATGTTGCAGGTCTGTGGCGGTGACGCAGCATAACTATGAGGATATCTAACTTGACCTTCCGTTTGATCTGCCCTGCGTTCTAATCTTCTGGACTTATTATGGAGATGTGAACCGTCTGCCACGCTGATAGCTTCACAAACAGACGGACGCATCGGGTCGATAGTGCGAATATGCTTGAATGGTCCGTCAGTGTAGTCCGACGTGAAAGCGGTTTCTATTTTTTCAACTTATTCCCTCAACAACGTACCATTATCGGTGCTCATTCTAAGCCTAAGTTTCTTGCCGATATCTCTCCAAAACGTGTTATTTGAACTGCCCTGGAGAACGTACCATCCAACCTCTACAGACTCTAGGGTTGCCCTGAAATCTTGCATGTATTTAATCCACTTATCACCATGCCGCATGCTATAGTACCCGTTGTATGAGTGGCCTGCAGGAGTTGAGTCCAACGGCCATTAGGATCCTCGATGTTCGAGCTTTTACACTACAATTCCAAGTTAGCATGGTACTCACACTTCACCACTAGTCTAGCCAGTGTTTAAACAGTCGGCCGTTGCGGGCAGTGGGGTCATTTCCCAACACAAGCAACGAAAAAGCGACACACTCGAGTCCAGATAGATCCTGCAAGAAGGACAACAGTTCTTAATGAAGTAACGCCATCTTTAGCTGAGAGCTCTGTGGTCGTTGTGAGACCCAGTCTCAATCTAGAGGAAGGGCATCATATATAACACTCAGGCGCACGATATCTAAAACTAACACTGACCCAAAGTAGTCTGTGCCCGGCACATAGCTACAACATCCACCGACCACCAAACGATATAATGCCAACCCAAACCTGCCACCCGAACGAAACGCGACCTCACCAGGACTGACAACGTCTGTGGTTACGTTTCCGTTCAGACTGACTAAATTAAACCTACTTGTCGAACTAAACAGTGCGGCCAGCTTCCACTCACAAAGTCCGTGCTAAGGCGGCCTGTTGGCCTGCATCACAGTACCAGCGTTGAAATTATCTAGTTTACCTCTGATTATAAGCCTAAGCAAGGGGCGAGGAAGACCGAGGGTTGGGTACTAAGTGACTGAGCTCAACGGGTCGATGTTGCTATCTTCGGCTCTATATATTGTGAGACGTCCGGGATACCTCATGGAAAACGGGGTCAGGAGTGTCCTGAGAGCTAAATTGGATATGACAATAGGGGAGGGATCAGCAGAAGTATGGTTTCGCCTATCCTTCCTTCTGTAGGTGGCACATTCGGTGATCCACTTTTATACTTGTTGTTAATATTCATGGTTGTGTGTGGGCTGAGATAACTGCCAGGACGCCCAGGTCCTAGACAGGAGAACGATTAGGGTTCTCAACCAAAGCCTTGGCTCAAAAGCCTGTACCGCAAGGCAGCGGTTGGGTGGCAATGTACCAGAACTGGTACTTTTTCCGGAAAAAGATGCCAACCTTCTTCCAACCCCCAACCTGGAGGACCAGGAGACTGGTTTGTCAGACCTCTACCTATTGGCCTGCCTGGTATGAGTGACTCTATCGGTGTGGTGGCCACACCGTCCAGTTTAGCCCAATAGGTCATCAAGATGCGCAAGCCGTCACACCACGTCAAGGTCCAGCCTCCTTTTGAGAGGCGGGACTCCAGTTTGCACTGCAGGGCGGCCGGTGCCATGTGCAATGAATATTCCTGGTTGTATATGGGTTAACTGTGTCGGGACGCCCAGGGCGATTAAGATCCTCAACCAAAGCCTTCCATCCAAAACACTGTATAGCAAGGCAGCACGTGGGCTGCAATGCGCTGGAACTAGTGCTCTTGGGGAAATTTACTCCAGGCTTCTTCCAACCCCAGCCTAGAAGACCAGTTAAGAGTAGTTCTTCAGACTTCTACCTATCGGCCTACCTGATATATGTGATTGTCGGTGTGAATTTCACGGCGTCCAGTTTAACCCAATAGATCACTGAGATGTACAGGCCTTTGCAACGCGTTAAGGTTTAGTCTCATTGTGACGAGCTGTTTCGTTGTTGTCAGCTTTGCTGTGTTACACAGAGATATACTTGGAGTTGTTTAGCGATATGAACACCGGACTACCAGTGAGATGGTCGTTGATTCAAGCCCCGATTGTTCTGATTGCTCTTGGGCGGGTTCGGGAGGCCTAACTTCCCGTCCACTCATTACTGTGCGTCACATGACAGTGTAAATCTTTTGGTGAGAATGCAGAAACCACAACCTTCTGGCAGAGTCATAGATGCGAAGTATAAATGTGCACTGTTTTGCAGCTTGATCGTGATGTTTTCACCTGCTCATGTTGAAGGGCTACCTTTATGGCACCAAATCTCTTAAGAAAACAACTTATTTTTTGGAAAAGCTGTGACGTCGGGAATCTGTTAGACTTTCCCTGATAGAGAAAGGCAATAACAAACGCGGGGTCCACGAGCAGTATGTTCATTGCGAACAAACGCAAGGATATCGCAAGGCCGTACGAAAATGTGAGCACAAGTATCAGAACCCAACTTTCGCAACTCAGAACCCCCACAACAAACAAGGAGAAGGACGGCCTTCAAAAAGGTATATTTGCTGTTCATCTCGAAGGCGAAATAATTGTTTCAACAACTATATTAAGAGGTTTGGAGCGGCCTTGGTCCAAAGCCAGTCAACGAACCAATCAAAGGCGAGCGTTAGGTTTACATTGTTCGAGAATTCTGGCGGGCATTCAAATTCCCAAAAATGAAAAGTCTATTTTCCCTGGCAAACAAGAAGTGCCTTTTCCAAACAGAATCAAGAATTGATTACTGGTATTTGCGATTTCATTGTTCCATATTTCATCCGGATCAAAAGCAATTCGGGAACTGGCACGGTTTCTTCAAACCAGCTATTTCTGTTTTTTGATAATCTAACATGTTTGACTGTGTACTGACTTTGTACATGCCCTGCTCGACTACTTATGTTGAGGTGGCTCATTGGCAATACTATACGCTGGCTGTTTTCCATTAAGAATATCTCCACAACGTGGTTAGTTTGTCAGGGACGCCGTGGAAGAAGTTACACGCTTCGTCACAAGACTTCGAAGTGTTTTTTTTGCATGTGTGCCCGAACAGAATTCGGTGCTCCAACATGCTCTTAGAAAACGTGTTATCGGTTCAAGTAAACCTGAGTGGACCTGATTACAATTCTTTGATTTGGTGGGCATAATCCACCGCTTGCCCAATTGGTTTTGGTTACGACCGCTTGCAACAGAACTTGAGATAATCTCTTCAGTGATGTTAGTCATTCTTAAATCAAATTTTCACTTCAGGTTCCAGGCCTTGTTTGAACGATGGGTAGATGACCCTCGGCTAAAAACGGGAAGGGTTACCGGATGGAAATTGGTTCAAACGACCATGACCTTCACGGCGCGTGGTTGGAATCCTATTGCGTGGTTTTTCTTCCTAATCCCGAGGACAAAACGTGTTGTGGGAACTAAGTTAATATATACTCTCCCATCAAGTTTTGTAATTTCTATAGTCGATCAACTAGTGGCTCATTTCACCCCCTGATTATCAGAAGATGACGCTCGTCGTTGTGGAGGAGCCTTCGCCGTGCCTGAAGTGTGGAAGGAGCATCGGAAAACGGACTCAGGCTTTACAGTGTGACATATGTGATGGGTGGTTACATCGTACCTGCGCTTCAGTCACCGCTGAGCTGTACAATTGCCTCAAGAAAAGTCGTTCGGATCGGCTAAAATTTTGTTGCCTACAGTGTTGTTCAGTAGGTCTCGGATTCAATCATCCTCAACGGCCACTATCCAAATTGAGGGGAATGTTACACGTGCTTCGCCGCATCAAGAACTATGTATACCACCCGCAGAGATGTTAGCAGAGCAGACGCCGATGCGGGTGCCCCAGCTCTTTGTTGACCAACATTAGCTGATGTGGTTGCGAAAGGCCCGGAAGACGTGGTTGCGAGAATCCCGGAGG
>LOND01000246.1:135980-151760 GCA_014220965.1 Paragonimus kellicotti
TTCCGATGATGCATCTCATTTAGCCCTTGTGATTAAGGAATAAGATAAATTCCCACTGGATGGCTAGTGGGTGGTGGTATTATAGACTTCGCCAGTTGGTGCTCGTCGCTGTGAGGAGCCTTCGCCGTGCCTGAAGTGTGGAAGGAGCATCGGAAAACGGACTCAGGCTTTACAGTGTGACATATGTGATGGGTGGTTACATCGTACCTGCGCTTCAGTCACCGCTGAGCTGTACAATTGCCTCAAGAAAAGTCGTTCGGATCGGCTTAAATTTTGTTGCCTACAGTGTTGTTCAGTAGGTCTCGGATTCAATCATCCTCAACGGCCACTATCCAAATTGAGGGGAATGTTACACGTGCTTCGCCGCATCAAGAACTATGTATACCACCCGCAGAGATGTTAGCAGAGCAGACGCCGATGCGGGTGCCCCAGCTCTTTGTTGACCAACATTAGCTGATGTGGTTGCGAAAGGCCCGGAAGACGTGGTTGCGAGAATCCCGAAGGATGTAGTTGTGAGGGTCCCGGTGCATTCTGTGGTGAGAGCCTTGGAGGATCCAGCTGCATCAGAGTAAGGAAGAAAACCGGAGTTCGGCACCAACGGAATACCAAAACAAAGATGGCCACATCCACCACCAGACCCGAAGTCGCAGAGGTTAGCTATGCCCCAAGTGGTCATACAGACCCTCCCGCAGACACTTCGGAAGGAGGAAGCTCGACAACGATCTAGAAAGGTACACCCACCACGCGATCAGTGTGTGATAGTATTTAACCTTCCTGAGGCTGCCACCCAAACTTCTCAGTCAAGGTTGGATCACGACATTGCCGCTTTTCGTGATTTGCTTATTAAGATGTTCACAACTGAGGAGGAAGATTTAGCTGCAAAAATAACAGTACGCTCAGCGTTTCGCCTTGGCCGGAGGGCGGACGACATTAGCATGTCACGGAGGCCACTCAAAGTGGTTCTGGGAACTGCATTAGAAGCTCGCCTGCTCCTGCAGCGTTCGTCAAAGGTGCGCGGTGTGGACGTCCGCATAGCGAGAGACCTGGCCCCAGAGGATCGTGAACGCCTGAAGGCTGCCCTAAAGGAGCTGCACGATAGAAGAGATAAGGGGGAGTCCGACCTGTTCATTCAGAATTTTCAGGTCAAGCGGAGGAGGCCTCAAGTCCGTTGGAAACCCCTTGTGTTCCCCTGGGCAAGGAGGAGCGGCAGAGCATCCAGCAACACTACCCGACACTCTCCCTTCCAGAGATAGAGAAGCAAGCTTAGATCGGACGAGAGTGGTATACTCAAACGTTCGGAGCCTACTAAACAAGCTGGATGAGGTAGAGGAATGGGTTGGAAGTAATAACCCCGCAGTCATGGCCCTTGCTGAGACGTGGTTGTCAGAGGACGTGATGGACGCTGAAGTGTCCCTCCCCGTAAATACTCTCTTCCGTTTGGACCTTTTCAATGTTAGTGGTCGACAAGCAGAATGGGTGGGCGTTGGATGGAACACTTTGAGGGTCAATTTAGTTGGCCTCCTGCTTCTATTGCGTTGCCGCCACAAACTTGTGATGTAGCACCCTGGTCGGTAGATTTGGAACCACCCACTGAGACTGAGGTTCGCAATTGCCTTTCGGCTCTCAATCGTAATAGGGCTGCTGGCCCAGATGATCTCGTGCCGGCACTTTTCAAAGAAGGTGGAGAGGCGTTAGTAGAGGCATTGACTCAGTTGTTTCAACTTGTGTGGACGACGGAGACCATCCCTCCGTGCTGGGGTCACTCGATAATAGTTCCCATATTTAAGAAAGGAGCCCGGGGCTCTTGCGAAAACCATAGAGGGATTAGTTTGACCCCAGTCATTTCAAGGGTTCTGGCATCCATTATACTTCGTCGACTCACTGCAGTTCGGGAGGTAAACATTAGGGAAGAACAGGCAGGGTTTCGCCCTGGGCGGGGTTGTATAGATCACATTTTTACCCTTCGTCAAATTCTGGAGCAGCGTCATGTGTACCGCCGGCCAACAATCGCCGTATTTCTGGACTATAAAGGTGCGTTTGATTCGGTGGACCGATCTACACTTTTAGAGTCGCTTAAACGTAGGGGTGTACCGACTAAGTATGTGAACATACTGTCGGCGCTTTATTCCCATACTTCAGCTCAGGTTAGGGTTTACGGCGAAGTATCTGACAGTTTCAGCACCAGGAGCGGCGTACGTCAAGGCTGTCCCTTTCACATCTAGATAGATCCTGCAAGAAGGACAACAGTTCTTAATGAAGTAACGCCATCTTTAGCTGACAGCTTTGTGGTCGTTGTGAGACCCAGTCTCAATCTAGGAGGAAGGGCATCATATATAACACTCAGGCGCACGATATCTAAAACTAACACTGACCCAAAGTAGTCTGTGCCCGGCACATAGCTACAACATCCACCGACCACCAAACGATATAATGCCAACCCAAACCTGCCACCCGAACGAAACGCGACCTCACCAGGACTGACAACGTCTGTGGTTACGTTTCCGTTCAGACTGACTAAATTAAACCTACTTGTCGAACTAAACAGTGCGGCCAGCTTCCACTCACAACGGGTCTAAAGTCCGTGCTAAGGCGGCCTGTTGGCCTGCATCACAGTACCAGCGTTGAAATTATCTAGTTTACCTCTGATTATAAGCCTAAGCAAGGGGCGAGGAAGACCGAGGGTTGGGTACTAAGTGACTGAGCTCAACGGGTCGATGTTGCTATCTTCGGCTCTATATATTGTGAGACGTCCGGGATACCTCATGGAAAACGGGGTCAGGAGTGTCCTGAGAGCTAAATTGGATATGACAATAGGGGAGGGATCAGCAGAAGTATGGTTTCGCCTATCCTTCCTTCTGTAGGTGGCACATTCGGTGATCCACTTTTATAGTGTTGTTAATATTCATGGTTGTGTGTGGGCTGAGATACTGCCAGGACGCCCAGACCTAGACAGGAGAACGATTAGGGTTCTCAACCAAAGCCTTTGGCTCAAAAGCCTGTACCGCAAGGCAGCGGTTGGGTGGCAATGTACCAGAACTGGTACTTTTTCCGGAAAAAGATGCCAACCTTCTTCCAACCCCCAACCTGGAGGACCAGGAGACTGGTTTGTCAGACCTCTACCCATTGGCCTGCCTGGTATGAGTGACTCTATCGGTGTGGTGGCCACACCGTCCAGTTTAGCCCAATAGGTCATCGAGATGCGCAAGCCGTCACACCACGTCAAGGTCCAGTCTCCTTTTGAGAGGCGGGACTCCAGTTTGCACTGCAGGGCGGCCGGTGCCATGTGCAATGAATATTCCTGGTTGTATATGGGTTAACTGTGTCGGGACGCCCAGGGCGATTAAGATCCTCAACCAAAGCCTTCCATCCAAAACACTGTATAGCAAGGCAGCACGTGGGCTGCAATGCGCTGGAACTAGTGCTCTTGGGGAAATTTACTCCAGGCTTCTTCCAACCCCAGCCTAGAAGACCAGTTAAGAGTAGTTTTCAGACCAGGTCATTGTGAAGTATCGGGTTGAAGGTTAAACTCGAAGGGCATAGTCGCCGTAATTTAGAATGTTCTGTGTTGCTGGATCATCAGTTTTCACCATTTCCCCATGTGGTCTCTGTCTTTTTAAGCATCTCTCACTTTTATTTTTATCATTTTCACTGCGTGAGGGTCCCAGCATGTTGCACGGGTTAAAGACTTCATCTGTCAGTCGTATCGTAGTGGGTTCCATCTTAACTGATCTCGAATATTCTCTTCTAGTTCTGTACAGCCTACACGGTGCAATATGCATACCACACGTAATCTAATATTTTGAATGTCGGCAAACTCTTTATGGTGTGGTATTTGAGAATGTAATTACGTGGGAGGTATAGGAATAGTCACGTAATGTTTACCTTGTCTGTTTCGTCTCTTAATTGCTCAACCAGTTTGGTTTTCAGAACAATGAGTTATCACGTTTTGTATGAGATTTGTGACCTGTGTTTTGTTTGAAAAAGATCCAATCGTAAGCACACGTCTTTCGCTATCTTTGCCATTCTTTTCAGACCACTATCACATCAACCCGTGAGCGTCCTTCAGAAGCCAGGCTATCACTCTTTGTTCCAGAGAATCTCATAAATGATATTTTCTTCGTGCATCCCAAGACCACATTGCATTCGCGACATCCTTGGGGATGTATTTTGTTCGAAGACAGATCACAGCCCACGGATAAGAAGAGTATTGCCGGTTCCGCGACAGCACTCTTGATTTTGGGGTTTTTGCAACAATGCTCTTCGATCGTTACAGACGCCGACAGTTAGTATTAATCATTTATTTTTTCACAGCAGCTTGTTGTATACCCTTCTTACTCCAAGTTATTACGATCACCTGTTATTTAGGGTTGTCCCCAAGGCTTATATATATATATAATGTCAAAACTTAAGAATCTTGCGGTACATTTTTTAAAATTTTGTTCTGTGATTATAATACTCTTTGAGTGAATGAAAGTGCATTGTGTTTGTCCGAAATGTCTGTTCAGTTCGAATTCTTGAACACAAAGGTCCTGAACAGCATTCGGCGGAAGACTAATTTGGGGTACTGATGCAAATCCAGTTCTTTGTTACACAGATTGTGTGCACAGATTGCTTCCAATATGTTGTTCAGTTATCTGAATTACGTTTATACTGTAGTACTAGGAAGCTTCTTGTGATTGGTGCTTATCAACTGTAGTTATCATATTTTTTTCTAAAATGCTCGAACTTTACATGACAGCCGCCATGGTAGTCGCATGGTCCCTGTCGCACTGTCACCTTCACAGTGAGGTGGCCACGAAAACATACGAAGAAAGGTACGTGAACAGGATGTATTTGTCATGTTTCACTTTGTGCTATCCAATAAGGCGTAGACACTCCTCACGGCCAACGTCCGTGATATTTCTGAAGCTTATGCGTGCTTTTCCCTCGGTTTTCCGGCGTGCTCTTTTGGACTGGTTCGATCTCAGGAAAGTCTCATCTTCATTGTCGTTTTAGTCCTTAAGCGGTGCCCGTGGACGCAAGTGCTCGGGTTGTTGTTGATCTCCGAAATAGCAGAACACTGAACAACTACGTAAAAATGAAGAGAATCAGCGGAAAGAATGAAAATAAAAGGGGAAGCTTCGTATAAAGGAGGAAATAGGCGAGTCAGCAATTTTGCGAATACAGGCTCGTCATTGACCGCAACACTGCTATTTCCGAGGGCGTTTCCAATTAGCATTGTGGGTGGTCACAAACCTCCTAACCTGACAGGCTGCATCTACAATTTTTTCTCAGCTGAGTGGTCAAGGGTTTCGTAGCCCGTGACCACGTCGTCGCCTGACCACTCATGTGGTGCTGGTATATCTATCTTGAACTCGGTAAGTGCCTAAGATAGGAAAGGTTAACCTGTTCAGAACAAACTGTGCCATTGTCTCATTCAACGCTCTCTTCAGGCTGGTGGCTTCTTTATCTCTTGGTGAACCACGTTTAATCACGGTTACTTTGGACACTGGCACTTCCAGAACTCCCCTCATTTTTATAACTCATTTTTAAATATGTTTTAACAGACCAAGAAATGTAGTTCAGTCAGCGCTAAACCGCAATCAAACGAAAGTCAAGCAAACAGATCTTGTTTTAGTGCTAGTCGTTGAAGTAGCCGCGTGAATACACTGATTCCGTAGGACTTATTTGCTCACCTGAGTAGGTTTATTTCAGTTTTTTATCGTAATCTCCAAGTTTGCCTAGACCAACAACACTTTTTCCTTTCCCATGCAACTGTGCAGTTTGCGGGATGTCCGTTGTTTGTTCATCACATTTTATATTTAGGATGCCTTCTATCTTACTTGTTTGGTTGTTGCTTTAACACTGGTTTGACAACTTGTTTTCAAGTTGATTAAGAGAAAGTGCGAACCCGTTAATTTTCTTCCCTTGTCATCAGTTGACAGGCGGTTACAACATTACTCTAACAATCTGCATACTGGCTCATGTTACCTGTTGCATCAACCAACACTAACCTGGATACAGTCTCTGTAAGTGTGCAGCGGCCAAGTCAACTATTCCTCGTGTAGCCGCACCATCGCAGTGTCTCTGTATTGTCTTAGATCAAACGATAAGAGAACTTGAAAATCAGTATTGACATACGGGGATTTGGAAATGCATCATTTACGCGGTGACTCCGCACGTGATGGCTGCTCTCACTGATTTCGAGTGATGTTTATGAAGCGCGATGCCCATTTTAATCTAAACCACATGTGTCTATGAGACAATCTTGTATAACAAATGGTCAGCTACCATCAATCCTTTGAGTGTTCAATAAGACAAGATTCTATCTACTCATCCAACCCAGTCATGGGATCTGATTACCATCACCGGTGTGGTTCGGCTTCATTTGAAGACCAAATCAAACAATGAATGTGACTGAAAAGAAACAGGATCAAGGCAGCCTGTTTCTAAGCCACTGCGTGCGTGCGCAAAGTTCACGCATAGCATGCAGAAAAGCTGTGGTCCTCACCAGCGTTGTACCTCGTGTCTTGGTGAGTACGCAGTTGGGTAAGAGGACCAGTCTACCCCAAGCTGCTGCCAACATGAACTCAAGTGTCGTTGTTTATAAGCGTTCTAGGATAGGTCTGCAGCCATCTCATTTTATGCAGAGAAAGACACTGTGGTCGAAATGACCTTGTGAGAGGCCATTCCAGCTCAATATTCGGTTTGTGTTGTCTTGTTTAAAACTGTTAACCTACATTATTGCAGAGTATGTAAGCTAGGGTGATCTTCTCCCCTTTATCTTTCAGCATCCTCTTTTGATGACCTCAAGTGCGATAACGGGCGCAAGAAGCCGAAATCTAGTTGTCTTGTCTCCGGTTGTCCAAACTGCAACTTTTCTTCCGATGCACCGTAAGTCAGTTCAAGTGCTTGTGTCTTGGCCAGTTTCACCTTTTGTCAATATGTTGTTTCTACTTCCATCCGTTATTCTTAAGGAATGTTTAGTTCGATTGTTCCCTCGGAAAAGTTCTGCGTATAGTCTTCGGTAAAACTTGTGATACTTGCATTTATTTGCAGATGTATAGATCCCTCATCCCTTGATGCGTCACTGTGGATAACTTTTCCGTGGGATCTTCTACTGTCGCTTCGTCGTTATTCATTGGCTGAACTCTTGGACACTCTTGCTTCCAAGGACAGTTTCCTTAAAACCGGACTACCGAGTTTGTCTTTTTCAAATATTGTCGAGCTGGAACATGATTTTCTGGAGGATAAGTTTGGCTCTGCACTGCTGTCCCTCATCAAGCGTTTCACTGTTTCTCCTGCCGATTTTTATCGTTCTTCCTCCGCTGAGCTAATAGGAGCAGATTACATTGCGGCACAGTGAGTATTTATTTTAATACGACTCTCTTTGGATCAGTTTCTAAAGTTTGCACATGATATGCAATGGTCTCTCCTACCCCGACTTTGTTCATAGTGAGCATTTCAATCCGATGAACACTTTCTGAATTTCCCCTTTGTTCTCCCTTACGAACTACAATCACGTCCTCCTTACAGCAAGCACCTTGCGCAGCTTTTTACTATTTCATAAACTTCGAACTACTTGAAAAACGCAGACCGCATTGCTCATGCTAACACGAGATATCCGTCCGTCTGACCACATCCATTCATAATTCACGTTGTCGTACGCATTTATACACGTTGACCCGCTGCGCTATGTCTGTCTCTCTGTTCCACAACCCGTAGTACTCTACGTCGTTTTTGTTTATCATACTGGTTCATTAATACTGTCCCAGACTTCCATCTTGTCGTCGAGTTTCCAATACTGTCATTGTTACCCACGCTGTCGTCGTGAGGAATTTATCAGTCTGAGTTTGAAAAAGTTGGTATATGACGCTGGAAAAGGGGCTGTAAGTTATTTGTTGGGACGATTATGGGGTATCAATGGAGCCAATAACAAAATCGCTTAAGATTAGGAAGATAACGTGGTTCGCAGGTGACGCAGCGGAAGAATGTCGCGAAAGCTAGTGAAAAACGAGAATATCGGGTTCAAAAAATGTGCTACATTCACGTCCACTTTCCCACCCAAAGTTGGGCTAAGAAGTATGCGATTGTTTTCTTTCCTCGAGAAGTCAATAATATTCTTATCCCTGTTAAATTGTTATAATAGAAAGCGACGGGCTCTATGAGGGCGTTCGAGGTCATCTGTCTTTATCATTAGCTAGTGGCCGTATTTTGTCTGTAACCAATTAAATTAGTGTTTATCACTTTACCCTCCGTATTTTTACCGTTTACTACTTTACTCGTCTCAAAACTTTCACAATTACGGGCCACGTTAAACGGATTGCACTGAGTTCCAAATGATATATCTTTCCATGTTGTAGTCGTACTAGATACAGGTGATTAGGTATCACAGCTGTGATCACAAACTTGCATGTCCTTGGTCCACACACGGTTGGCGGCATCCGAAACGGATTAGCCTGTCACAGTGACCGAAGCCAGAGGACGCCTGCGCTTCAAACCATCACCCCAAGTGGCTTGCGCACACACCACGTATCCGGTGTAAACCCGAAGGAATAAGACCAGTAGGTGTGTGAGTGAGGCCTTTGTGTCCAGCCGGCCAATGCTGGTTAGCCAATTGAATGGCTAGCAGGAAAAGGAAACCCTTATCTCTCGGAAAATAAACAGAGAGAGACTACAATGACAAGATCTAAACTGAGAAGAAAGATATGTAAAATGTAATACAAGAAGCATTTCAGTATAGTGTATGTTACTGCATTCCAGAGAGGATAAGAATGAAAAACAAGATTCAGAGTGGACTACGAAAAGAACAGGCAAACCATTCATCATACAATACACCAACAAAGCTGAAGATAAGAATGGGTAGAAGACCGCAGACACCCAAGTTTCTGAAAAGAGAAGCGGATTAGTTGCCAAACGACCATAGTCTTGGTCAATGCCTAACATACTCGTCGTCTCTTCGCCGACGGTGCACTGAGTACGCTGGTGACCTACTAATCCGAGGCGGCCAGCGCATTCACGGCCGCACACATCGCAACGCCATATAGTCATGTCACCACGACCTATGGCACCGATGGTTCCTTTGCGTACCGCGCGCTTCCGTTCTCGGCCGCGTAATAACTGCTCGTTGAACTCGTGGACGTTCGCCCGTCCGAATCGTATTCCTCCAGACCGTCCGGTTCAACGCTAAGTCTTCCCAACATCTGAAATCAATTTTACAACGTGAAAGACTTACCTGCACAGCATCCTGGTATCTCCGCTTTTGACCACCAGGATTCGCTTACGACCTTCGATCTCAGTTGTCCATACAGAAGCTGCTTCGGAATACGGTCATCGCCCATCCGACGGACGTGACCCAGCCAACGAAGCTGATTCAGCATCAGCATGGCTTCCATCCCGTTCATGTCCGCTCGCCGCAATACCTCAGTGTTCGGAACCATGTCCGACCACCGAATACCCAAGATGCGTCTTAGACATTGCAAATGAAAGCGGCTAAGATAGCGCACGTTCCGCTGATACAACGTCCATGTTTCACTGCCGTACAGCAGTATAGACAGCACCATTGAGCGGTAGAAAGAGCTTAGTGCTCGGCTTCAGGCTGTGGTTCTTCCAAACACGTCTTTCAAGACGTCCGAACGCAACACTAGCCTTTGCCACACGAGCTCTCAACTCGCGGTCCACGGACAGATCGGTGGACAAATTGCTACCCAAGTAGCAAAATCCGCGCAGCTATCGACAACGGCTCCATTGATGCGAATTTGGGGTGAAGGTGAACAGACAGCACCTTCGCCCGGAGAAGGCTGAAAGAAAATGTCTTACCTGTGTTGATATCCAATCCAAACTTGGATGCCGCGGTCGCGAAAGCCGTGGTCAGTCGCTGTAGTTCGTCCTCGCTGTGCGAATAGCGCGCTGTCATCTGCAAATAGAAGCATGCGCATCGTTGAGGTATGTAACCGGGTTGGGGCGCCGAATCGTCGGATATTCAGCAGGCGCCCATCCGTCCGGTACTCTACCTCAACGCCATCCTCCCCAGAGTCCTGAAAAGCAACTGTTATCATGGCAGTCAAATATAAACTAAATAGAGCTGGGGCTAGCACACAACCCTGCTTCACGCCAGTGACAATGTCAAAATCATCACAAGTCGATCCACACGACTGTACTTTCGCCCTCATACCCACATGCAACATTCGAATCAAATTGACAAACTTACCTGGACATCCAAACTTACCAAGCACCGTCCACAACGCCTCGCGGTTCACGGAATCAAAAGCCTTGGTGAAATCCACGAAGAGAGCATACAGGGGCTGGTTGCGTTCCCGGCATTTCTCCTGAATTTGTCGAGCAGCGAACACCAGGTCGATCGTACTCCGACTCGCCCGTCCGCATGCTCCTCAGGAACATGTGTCCAAGACTTCCGTATCAACCTGCAGGAGAGCTTCTGGCGAGCCACCTTGCCTGTACAGCTCTAGCAGACTTTATGCCCCATAGCTGGTCAAGCATGTGGCTCGCTACCCTCTACTTGCTCTTGAACAAGGGCGGTTACGATGTGGGGCATCCTTGTAATTCTTGTCGGCCATCCACTGCATGCTACCATCATGGGAGTGAACGAGAGCAGAAGTGCCCGCCGTCCACGCGATCTCTTGCATGATCTCCATTCTTGGCAGTCACTCTCGTCGTGAAGCCGTCCCGTCTGCAACAGTTGACCAATTCCGTCCTCCTGGGCCTCTAGTTAAATTCGTAGCGAGTGAGTAAGTGAGGCTTGATGGCTGGTTGTGCGCAGGCCTGTGTGTTCACGGTTCACACAATCAATGGTAGCAGGACGATTTAGTAGGCTACCAAAGTGTTTGCGCCAGACCTTCATGATGTCCTCTGGCTGGGTGCACGAACAGCCGGTGTCCATGTCTACCAGTGCTTTAGTGGACTGGATCGATGGACCGAAGATCGCTTTGAGCGAATCGTAGAACTCAACAGTTGTCCCAACAGTTGTCCTTGATTCCGCGGACACGCTCGGCCAGTTGACGGCGGATACTCCGGAACGTGGCCTTCTTCGCTTCATTGGCCGGGTCCACTGTGGAGGCAGCAAATGCGGCATTCTTCTCTCGTACCAATTCAGCGATAACCACGTTGTTGTCGTCGAACCAGTCCGGACGTTTCTGGCATTTGAGACCGATCGTCTCGGTGGCTGCCGTCGTGATCCGTTCCTTGATAAATTGCCACATACCCTCAGGGGTAGTGGATAAAGGCGCGTCGTGCAGACGAGCGGCAACTGCACGCTGGAAAACAGTCTTTACCTCACAGTTCTCCAATCGTTTGACATCCAACTTCTGCCGTTGTCCGGAAGACCTACAATAAACAGACTTGCGTACATGGATAAATAATTTAGTCCTGACCAATCTATGATCTGTGCTACATTCAGCGCCGCGCATCACTCGCGTGATACGCACTTCACGAATGTCGCATGAATCGACAGTTATCTAGAGGTGAGCTCAAATGGATAACGGTGCTAGAATCGTAGACTCGCGTCTCCGACACGCAGCACACATCAAGCTCCAGACTTGAGAGAGTACTAGCCAGAGCAGCTTGCTGACCGACTTGTCGGAGAGTGCGGACATTGAAGGCGCCAATGTTTACCGGTTGTCTTGGCCTCAGAAAACAATTATCGCCCGAAGGCACATGGAAGGCAAAACAGTAGGAGAAAGTCGTATTGGGTTAATAATGTCACTGTCGGGAGAACGATAACTTCTGATACTTCCCGGTCGTTTATGCCGCGGAAGGGGGTTGACTTGAGGGACCCCACCCCGAGTCTCTGACTCAAAAGTCTGACCTGCGAGACAACAGGATACAGGGTTTTCTTGGGGACCCCACCCGGAGCCAATGACTCAAAAGTCTGACTCACTTGGCAGTGAGGGGCTTGCCTAGCCCGAGGGCGCAGTGAATAAGACATTGATGTCTGATTCTGAGCACTGCTGCGCGCAGTGGATGTACTCAAAGCTACATCGGGCTTTTGGGTGATAGATGTTTTTCGACCGTATTGGATAATACGCCGGCGGTCACGGTCAACCGTTGGGCGATCGGAGTGCTCTTGTTTGAGGGTACCTTTTCTAACCCCCTTCTTCCTGATACGGAAGACAGCAGTGCCGCAACTATAAAAATAGTTCTGCTGTATGCCCATAGGATCGTGCCTCACTACCTAAGCACTCCTACGCGGTCAGTAGTGCGACATACAATGTAACTGCTTTTCGTCTGGCTGCTCCCCTTTGGCCTGTCTGACAGGGTTGAACCTGGAAGGACCGGAGTCCTAGTCAGCATAGCCCGCCGGATCGAAACAGCACACAAGCCCGACCACCTCGTCAAGGTAGCAGTATAGGTCGGGAGCACACGCGCACAGTCGCTTCCGTAGAATCGTCTCGTTTCTCATGGATCTTCTAATTTACTTCATCAGCCATTGAATATTTGTAAAATCCACAGGTCAGTTTATTGTGTGAATTCAGGTCTAAACCACCGGTCATCGATCACACTTAATCGTCTCTGAAGTTAGGGTAGCATGTGCAAACAGCTCCGAAAGATAGGTTTGTTGTTTCGGCCGGAAAAATAACAACGTGCGTTGATACTAACAGTATCACTAGTTCTTATAATCTAAACGATCCAGTGGCTTCTGAAATGACAGGGTGGCCACGCGATAGTTTGTTCATGGGTTGTAAAAAAAACTTTCTCTTCGCTTATGAAGATGGGTAGACGCCGCCAGGTTAGAGAGTTCCTGACCATTCACATTGCTGTTTGAGAAAGGGTCTCGAACGTGGTAGTGTTGCAGTCACTGGAGATCCTGTATCCAGAAGGCTGTTAGGTTTCCTTTCTTTCGTTTCAGAAACTGTTTTCATTTCCTTCCTCCTTACTTCTCATCTCTTCTGTACGCATTCGTATTTATTTGTCACTGCCATTGCATGGACCATTGT
Organism: Paragonimus kellicotti; assembly: GCA_014220965.1. Lineage (NCBI taxonomy): Eukaryota > Metazoa > Platyhelminthes > Trematoda > Plagiorchiida > Troglotrematidae > Paragonimus > Paragonimus kellicotti. The sequence continues at coordinate 148,913 of LOND01000246.1, forward strand.
CAAGACTAACGGTAACCCGGACCGTAGTATCAACAGGTACGGCTCAAAGCTGAAAGTGATGATAATAAGGAGATGTTCACGTTTATTTTGTCGTTTTCTGATCTCATTCTTCTTTTACACAGATCTAAAAGTGCTTTACGAAAATCCCTCGTCCGCCTGTGGATGTTGATCACGCGCCTGTGCAACGCCAGTTACACACTCAATCTCGCCCGATGGCATTTGAACAGCAACGGGCACACGCATCGCCTCCGTGGCCTCATTCCGAGAAACTTAGTTCGTGATGAACTGCTTCACTTAGATCATTCTGTTCTGTTCGCTACTGTGACCAAATCATATATCAAAGGAGGCAACCGACTTTACCGTTCTACCGCTGCCGGCGCACGTTTGCAATCCACCGACCCCGGTATGAGTTTACTGGGGGCAGTGCAACTGTTGTTGCTGATTCTGAGTCTCTTGGCTCCTTTACATATTCGGCCAGCTCCTACTGCTAGTGGTGTCCGTTCGGACCATTGTTTGACCTTAGGGGAGGAGCAGACAGACTCTCTCTGGTCCTTTGGCAACAGTGGTGGCACAGACTGTACACAAGTGCCAACACTGGGGTGGTTTGACATGAACTCTTCCCTGTCCAAGCAACCCCATTCCAATTCATCTACAGTGTCATCCAACTGCGGCAGCAGCTCGGCTGTAATGTCTCCCTTTGATTTACTGCGCAATCTCTCCGCCGTAGATGATTCAAATGAGTGTTGGTTCGACACGCTAAATCGATGGATTGAGGTAAGAGTGTGTGGTTGCTTTGTTGTAACCCATCCAATCCACATCTGTTAGCGCTTCTCATCAGTCCAGACCACATCATGCCGATCACCTTTAGTGGGCTGGTTAGCGTCGTTACGTTTGGCCTGTGTCAAACTCGGTGCAGAATTTTATTGGGCGTTTGATTCCTGTCTTGGTAGCTCAGTGCTTTCGGTTCTAACTGCTAATGGCACAGTTGTGCGGGTATTTTGTTTCCGATTTGCACTGCTGTTTCTGGCTAGGTTTAAGCAGTCCGACAACAGCATCCTCCTCCTCTTCTGGTACGTGTAACCTAGTGTGTCGTATGGAAACAAACGGCCAATGATGTAAGAAGCATATTTTCTATGTTTGATTTTCAGTTTCCCGTAAGAGATTTCATCTTTGAAATAATGAATTCTCATGTTGGGCTCTCATTTTCGAACGTAGTCAGATAGATCCATACTATTTAATGATCAGTGTACCAATCACACGGTTATATTCGGAAGACTCAGGAAAAGTATGAGAATCAACTGGTATGCACGTATTCTCTTGTTAGTAGACTTTTTTGTTCATGTTTTCTGCTTTGTTTGTTTTAACGACACTTCAGTGAATCCTTGTGTTGTACTGAACAGCCTGTACAAGCAGGCCTATAAGCAACATCTCTCATGTTCAGATTGTCTTCCCAGGTTTCAAAACGAGTCTCGAAACCGTCCTCTAGTGCTGTACAATGTTTCTATCGTGAATACTTCGCAACAGGTTGTTCAGTGAACAGAACGCCGTTTACCAATCTCATGGTCGTATGGTTTTGAACTATGGTTGCATCGACTTTTTATGCTTAGGTTTGGTTAATTTTCGGGTAGTATCCAGTTCCCACGCGTTACTCAGGTTTTGGCCTCACAAGGAGGTCTGGTAAACTTCAATGCTATATTTACAAGACCACCGTTAGCGTAGTTTTACTCTGCGACCACGATGTGATCGCCGGCGGTCGATGCTATCAAACGGGCTAAAATCTCATACAATCGTCGTTTGTGTTTAGTTCATACGCATTGGATGACATTGGGGGTAACTGGATAATTTTGTGCATGGGCGTTGGAGAGCCAACAGGCTGGCCTTTGTGAGTGGTGTTAAACTCGACCTTGAAAGTTCACAAATTTCCATTAGTTAGACTAGTTACTTGATTGTTGCACTGTGTTCTGTTCGTCTACCGTCGTTGGTATATAGTATATCAGTTTGACAATCGACAACTTTGCGAAGGGAGGCGAAGAGCACTGTAGGTGGTGCTCGTCCTTAAGGTTGAGGGCCCCGTTTGTAACTTGTAAACATCTTGATGTTGATGGTTGAAGTCTGGACGTAAGTGTGTCAATTAAGTTCCGTCCATCTTCTCTTCCCATAGGTTATTCCCCTCATGGCTGTATGTATTAACTACTGGTGTCTTTTTTAGTGATGGTGCATCCTATTTATGTCGAGTTTCTCGCTTTGCAGCTAAATGCTCGAAATCTAATTTTCTGTCTTACTTCTTCCATTCGGGTTAGTATTTCACTTGTGAACTTACTCGACTGTTGTTGTGGCTGGAAAATGGTGAACCCGCCGGTTTGAAAATCAATCTTCATTTGGCTCGCTTATTGGGCCACTTTTTTCTCTATCACATTATCGCCTGGCGAGCTTACGCGTCGTGGATGATCCGGTTAGCGGCTTTCGCAATTGGCTTGCTGCAACAACTGACAGAAGTACACTCAATTGACGAGCTGTTCTGTGCGAACTTATGCACTTCAGCTTGTCTAATGCTGGGGACCGTTTACTTGCTCGCCTCTTCGGCCGGTCACTCGAGTAATGTTCCAACTGCGACTGCGTTTCTGCTCACTTATGTGTCCACCGTGATTCGTCTCATCCTTGCTTTGCTTGGGTGTCTGTTGTTGGATTTGGTCAATTTGACCGTGATTCACTTGACCACATTTTACATTTACATTGTTAAGTAAGTTTAGTATGTACCATACATACACTGTCATTTTCGTATGCTTCATGTACAGGAGAAAACTATGTAAACCCCGTGGTCACACTGAATTAATCTATGTCTGCTAGG
>LOND01000247.1:0-12497 GCA_014220965.1 Paragonimus kellicotti
GACCAACCTCTCGCATTTGTCTACGATCTGCTCCAGCTTGATATTTGGCTCCTGACTGATTTTAGCCAGGAGCCTGGTACGGAGGTCAGCGTAGCTTGGGGATTGCAGACCGCAGATGAAGACCAGGCAGCGGAACTGGTCCTCTGTGAGCGAGCCAAGCTTGAACCGTCCGCACTCACGGTTTAACGAAACCAGCATAGGTGACAAAGTCGTCTATGTCTCGTTTGACCAGTTGGAGGCACTGGAACCGCGAGTTGAACAGGGATGAGGTATCCCCGAAGATCTTTGTCAACTTCTGGACCGTATCCGCGAAAGTCAGGGTTCGCGGTTCGGCGGGCAAGATAGTAGTGTATAGCGGATGTGTTCCGCTGGGCCCAGTTTCCGGAGGAGTAGACGAACCTTCGTCTCGTCATCGCGGGATGCCAGCTCGACGGTGAACGTATCTTCGTGTCGCTTGTACCATGCCTCAAAGGAGACACCAGCTTGGGGGTCATACAGGAACATCGGGGATATTCCTGGCCAAGTGATGCCACGAGCGGGCGGGTCGACAGAAGTGGAACGGTCTGAGCGCGGCAAAGCAGGTGGCTAGCATTTCCATCAGTCGGATCTGCGACTGTATCATCTGCTTGAGATCTGGGTCAGCAGACATAGTTCAAAGAGAGAACAAAAACAAAGCACAAGACTCCGTCGCCAAATATGTTATGACCCGCTGGTCAACGATAACGATAATGTCTAGCGCACGACTATAGTAAACACGAACACGTAGCACCGAGCGTAACGATAACCAGAAACCCAGAAGAACACAGAAGACCTTGACCTTCAGTCGAGAATGTATTTGCTCTCTAACCAAAGGTAACATTGCAGACCAGCGTCTGCATATATAGTCTCTGAACAGCCTTGAAGAATCCCACGTTAATTGATGCATTAAAAGTGGGATGGGCCAATCAGAGACGCCGGAGAAACGTGCGCCAAAATTGAGTTTTGGCACGTTGTGGCGCGAAAAGATTAAATTCAAAATCACAATTTATTTTTCGAAGATAGCTCGAAAAATAAACCCTTTTTGGGGAAAATAGACTTTTCCCCAACATAAGGCATGTGTTGCCGAAGATAAGCACAATGGTAGACAAACTGACAGGTAACTCTGCGATGGCTTGCACTTTCTGACAGCCTGTTGAGTTAAACTGAACGGTTTTAATGTAGCAGCAGTTAGTTTCCTTGTTGAAAGTCGGAGTAAGGCTAGCACTTTGTTCCCGACAAAGGTTCAGCCGTTGCCAGCCGAATTCCTTTTGCGGTTTATCCTCTTCAGTTTCATTTTGTAACCGTGTTCGTTCTGTCGTCTGAGTGTGTTCTTCCTGACAGTATCACGACCCACACACAATCACGACGTCGTCTTTTTGTGGTGTGACTGTCGGTGATCACCTTAGGAACTTCTCAATGTATTTATGGTTTGATAGAATCATTGTCCAACATGCCGCTGCGTTGTCATTTGTCTCCATACGAATGCAGACTATTAGATCATTAGTCTGTTTACTTTTGGTCCTTTCATTTCAGGTAGGTTATCATCGTCCGCATTGTGAATGTACACTCAGGGATGATTGCTGCAATATGTTTGCTGTGCCTGTAATCGATGTTGATGCAACATGTCTCTCCCGGAAATCAAAGTGTCGGCAGATGATATAGCGGATATTTTACGCACGAAATATGCCATATTTACTGGTAATTCTCCCCTAACTTTCATGCGTCATTTGTTTAGGTTCTCATGACAGAGAATTCAGATCACTTATCATATTTCCCGATTTGTTCAGTGGTACGCTTCCGGATGAGTCGTTCGTGCTACTTATGCGGTATTTTGCCACTTTGCCATCGTAAGTATTGCTCACACTGACAACATTCTAATTGCCTGGTTCTAGAACGCATGCTTCTATTCATGCTTGTGTGGCACTGATTGATCGTCGGACTAGTGATTGGAGTTCAGTCAAGACAGTTGTCGTCAAGTTGAAAGCATGTATCTCTATCACTTATTGCATAATTCATTATTTTTCCTCAAGGAGTATTCTCCCAGTGGATTGGAACACATTTACATTCTGAAACCTCAAGGATTTCTGCAACGTTTTTTTGTTGAACGTACAATGACTTGGATACGCGATGGATCGGCGCACCCCGTTAGTTTTGTGGATAAAGTTTCCGAACTGTTCCATTTCATCGATCCTGCACATTTACCTACAGACATTGGTGGTCAACTGTTATTCAACGTTGATTTCTGGTTGCGGGATCGATTAGTGAGTCATACAGTTTTAACTACAGTTTGGGTACGAGTACCTATGATTTAATATAATGCAGTGTTCTACAAACGGAAGTATGAAAAAGGGGCGTATATAAAGAACAACTCAGTACACATTTCTGTGAACTTCCCCACCAGTTTTGACTTTTTTCACGCTTTTCACTCAGGTTATCTTCACCATAAACGTTTCATTTTTTATTGTTTCGTGCCTTAAAAGCACCTGGATTCATTATCGTTTGGTATCAGCTTCGTTTTTCTCTCATTCAGCCCCATTCTCATTAACTTCTTACTCAGGTTCTACAACATCTTTTGGATCGTTATTTTACCGGTTTGTTGGCCTCCGCCTCTCCACACGTATGTGAAGTTGACGACCGGTGTGTGTGTGCTTTATATGTTAACTTGCTTTTCGCATGCGAATCATGCTAACCGATACACTCGAAGTGAAGCATACGATCGTGGTTATTCCAACCCTTCTACCCGCACGCGTGGCCAGTCTGCATACGTACACACAATATCGTTCTCTTCCATCGCGGCCTCGATCCAATTGTGGCCACATTGTCGATTGGTTTGTAATTAGCCAATCCTGAGTGCGATTTGGCCGCGCCCTCATTTCGTATGCAAAATGTGTTGCCTGACTATCGTTTTAGGAACTTTGTGGATCGTTACCACAGTGCTTGCTCTCACGTCGTTTTAGCTTGTTCTGTTTTACACAACTGCTGCTTTACGCCTCCTGTTTATCCAACCTCATTGATTGTAAACTAACCAAATCAAAATCCTCATTCGAAACATGTTCAGTAACATCTCACCTACATCGTTTGTGTTACAGAGCATTGAACAGTTTCGGGACAAGGTGGAACGCATGTGCAATCGAGAACGAGATCTCTTGAAACTCCTTAAACGAAAGGATTCTGAGGCATCACTAAGTGATTTTGAAACAAGAGAAAATGTGCACTGTCTGAATGTGGTCTACTCGTCGCGTACTCTGAATAGAATGAAGAAAAAACGACGCCAGTGGTTAGAGGCTGTGAACTCTTTGGAAGTCGAAGGCCTTCAACTACGACACAATCTGCGTGACCTCACCAATGTTAATAATTCCCACGCGGAATCGGATAAATCTCCGTCAGATTTGTCGTATAAAAATGATGATTCGGACGCTTCCGTGTGGGCCCATCGAGGAACTGCATTTAGTTTGCCCGTAGATCGCGTTTTCCACGTGATAAGCTTGGAACACATAGTGGTAAGACTGACAGAAGCCCGGACTCATTTTTCAACGTATTGGAAGCAATATAAGAAGCGTGCAGGAATTGTCAAACTTATGCAGGATGTTGAGAAACAATTCCATGATGTAAGTTGGTATATCAACGACCGTCTTGTTGCTGTTGGCACCTGTTTACTCGTGTACTTTGCTCATGTTTTTGTTATGATTGATCGCTGTAGTGTTTGGTAAACAAGATGAGTAAGTTCTTTTTAATCTCCTTTTCATCAGCCCGATTCTCGAAATTTGTACCTCATTTGTGTCAGAGATAACGTAATTGGCGAGTTTCTTTTTATCATTTTGAGGGCGAACGTTGTCTCGTCGGGTGTTTGCTGGTATGGCTTGTGGTTTAGTGACCTACTGACGTGCCTGCGATTTTAGTGTCAATAGTTTTATCATTTTTGCATCTGATCAGTTTCGATGGTTTCCATTCTGTTTCATTCGCACCAACGGGATCTTGATGAGGTTATGTTCCACTTGCTAATGCTTCCAACTAGCTCTTTGCACAATTGTTCTGTTTCGCATTTATTTTCATCATTAATTTTGTGTTGTGTTGAAAATATCCGCATCTGGATTAGTTTATCACTGTGACCCGCATTTATACGACGTGGTTTGCAACGCTCATTGTCTGAATTTTCTGTCAATTCCGGTGAAATACCTATTCTGTTAGAGTAAATAAAGCAGTTTATTGTTTTTGCTTGTTAATAATGTGGCGTTTCTGTAACCATCTCTTACGTGACCTGTGATGTACATCAGCAATTCGTCCAGTTATTGCTTCTTAATTAACCCTGCGTATAAATTTATCCGATCGAGCAAATTTCCGTCGAATTTTGCATACTGATTTATCCTGAAAGGTCGAATTGGAGTGTCGAGGGGGAATTAATGGAACGCAGTTTTGTCCCCGGTAATGTGATGAAACAATGCGCACTTGGCGGTCTTTGTGTTGGTGATTCAATGGTGATATGTGTGTTCCCTCAATACTCAACGATGCTGATTCAATCCAGTAATAGGCTATTGGGTCAATCGCAAGGAGCATGTCACTCTTTCTTGATCGTATCACATTGGTTCTAGCCACATCGGCTCCGAATATGGTCTTTCTAAGCCGCCAGTGTCCAACCACTCCAGTGTAACCTTTCGCGGGCTTTTACTCCTTCAGGATATATTGACTGCTGCACCGGACACTTCATCTTTGTTCTTCATGGCATCTTCTTGAGCACTTTCGTCAAATGATTCTCCTGACCAAGGGATCGTGGAAGCTTTTGCATCCAAGGTTGACGGTTTTGAAGATATGGCAGCGGGTGGCACAGCTGCAAACCACGGACTCAGCAATAGCTTTTAAAGGAGGTTGGGGGGGGGCAGTAATCTTGAACAACGAGGTCCCAGTTCATTTTTCACAACCGAGGACGTAAACATTAACTGATTCTATACTGGTTATATTGCCCATTTTTGTGCAAGCTTTGGTGTGCGATCGGGCAAAGCAGTGATGATTGTTTGATCTGTTGTGATGGTCACCAATATTTGGCAAACGCCACCCAGTCGATTGATATATAGAGGAGATTGCACATATGTAGCAATATGTAGCATATGTGTAGCAAATCGTGAGAGAGAGAGAGAGAGCTGTGTGCTTTCGACCTTTAGTCCGATGCTAACTACTGCATCCACAAGTGGATTATATTGAATCACTTATAGTTTCATCCATATCCTGTGTATCTTACGCTAATCTGAGAGAATAATAAGCGAAAAGTAAAGCCTGTGAGGTTGCTTCCACTGTTCCGCTCGCTTGGCTCGATCAGAGGGGCCACCTATTACGCTGGCTCATATTAGATCCATTTTGTGGTTGAACCGTTATGTATCTTTCAGGCTCTGGTATCTTAACTTTGCCGCTCATTGGTTACTGCCGTCCATTTGACAGTGTTGTAGCTGCGACTTTCCGGAAGATCTGAACACAATGCTTGACGTAGATCATCGATATTAGATTGTCTTGCCAGTTAGTGTGCCCTACTATGTGTGTTTGGTTTTGTTCCTCGTCTATCGTCACAATTCTCATTGAACTTTGCTATATAAACTCCCAAGCTGTAGTGCGCATCTGATAATATGCAGCAAGAAGTGTTCGACAAGTGTGTTGTGCAGAAAGTTGTTTCTGGCTTCTCTATTCACATTTATTTCGGGAAAAACAGCTTTACGACAATCACTACGATAACACATCTTGTACACATCAGTGCTTAGGGTATCTTAATCATGTTTGCGTTATTTTCACTAGTCAGTGCGCTGTGCTTGTTAAGTTGTCTGCTGATGGCTATTACATGCCATGCTTCGTATATGTGATTCGAATAAAAGTTTCCCCGAGGAAAATACATGTGATAAACACTCCATGTGTTGAAAGTGGTAGCCACGTAAAAGGTTATTGGGACTACTGTCCTCATCCGTAGTCAGAAATATGAGTAATTGTGGCGGTCGATCTGGATTTTAGCAGTTAATAAAGTGTACCACCTGTTCGCAGATCTTGCTGTTTTTCTTGATCGTTCCGTTCGGTCGTTTGTCCAGAACTCATGCATTCTTAAAAACAAGTCATTTACGTGACATTCAAGCGAGGGTATGTAGGGAACGTTTATCAGGTGGCATTGATGAACTGATTTTCCAAACCAAATGAGATGAGAACACCTAATTGCTGCAACTGTGAAAGCTTGTCGCAAAGAAATGCATTCCGAAGAGGTTGTGCATTTACGACAGTGACGTCGGTGATCTATGAAAATAAGATTCTCTCGATTGCTCTTGTTTCTGAATACGACTACGACTGTTGAGAATTTGGGCCCTTAGTCGGCGAAAATATTGCGCGTAAATCGCGATCACTACTTGGTCGTATGACCAAAGAAACAAGAGCACTATCGGTTGAAAGTAGAATGATGCTTCTTTCCCTGGTTTGTTGTTTTGGTGACTGTCGACCTGGTACTGGTGAGGTTGAATTTGTAGAAAGGTGATTGAGCCATCACCAATCACTTACGCATAGGTGATAGATGTGCTGAACGTTTTGACAGACAGTTCAGATGGTTTCTATCGCATCATGTGGACGACGAGTTCTTAAAGATCTGCTATCGCATTTCTAGTGATCATCAGTCGGAGACAGAAATGCTTTTGAACCTAATTCATTGAAGCGTAACAATGGTCCAGATCTAGATCTCTTTTTATCTCTCCCAATTTTTTAAAATGATGACGAGAGTGTAGTGTCAAAATTGACAACACTTCTTCGAATTGTTTAAGGAAAATGAAGATGTACCCCGTGATTTGTGTCTGTTCTTTCCTAAAAGAGGTCCATAGCCTTCATCCTCTGTCTACTCTCTACTATGTCCATGTTACTCACTGGTTTGGCGTTCTACTTCTGTTCGATAAGCCCAAAGTAGGCTAGATACGTGAAGTACGGGCTGGGTTTCGAACCAGTCGGTAAAGCATTGGTCCTATTTGCCGTACAACAGGTCTTGGAACATTAACATTCCCAAAGGCGATTGACTGTCGTGGTTTCCCATCCGAAATTTCTTCCGGATTTGTCTCATTCGCAGAGGAGTTCCGGACAAGCACGTAGGTCTGTTAAGATACTGGCACACTCACTGTGCAAACAGATTGCGAGTTTATGGTCAATTGTCTCGGAAGTTCGTCACTTCTGATGATGTCTTCCACTCCCTCTCCAAAGTCGTCGTGGACATTTCAAAGGACTTGCTTTGGGACTTCGCCATCTGTGTTATAGAAAAAACGCCTGATCGCCGCTTGAATGAATTGCGGTTTATTTTTCTCTAGGGTTTTTGGGCGTGCCGTTTTCGTAGTGAAGATATGTCCAGATTAGATTTGTTTGACGGTCGCTGTCTCCACTAATTCACCTAGCCCAAGTGGGGTGATCGTGCGCACATCGAGGCAGTTCGTGTGCGCATGCTTAGAAGAGCTTCACATACGCGATCACTAGATCAAACAATGCAGATTCACAATATTCAATGTTTGGACCACGTGTCCTGCATGCCAGTTGATCGTTTATCTCACTGGACACTATTCACCAAACCCATTAACAGTTAAGCAAAACCACGTGGTAATAACTCTACGTCGTGATCGTGGATCGCGGTCACCCTGACTATCTCGATGAGTGATGTAGATAGGCGTCACATTCGAATCATTGGATGGTAATGCTATCCGAGATCACGGTTTGTCACAGTCACTATTGTGCTTTTCTGACCCCTCTATCTGACCTTTTTTTTATCCCTTTCGACAACTTAGCTTTTCTGAACTGTTGCTCTTCACTATTACTGTAGTAACTAGTCCTAAGCCCAGTACCGTCTAGCCTGGCTGATGGCTGTTATCAGTGAAGTGAACGAATGAACAATTGAATGATTAGTGTCTGAAAGCACGGAATTATCAAACTTTTCAATCTGTCACGATCAACCGGTTTTGGACAATCAAGTTGCTTTGGAGCGTTAATCACGTGTTGTGGTTAATTGCAACTTCAGAGCGTTTTATTCGCATTAGCTGCGTGATTATATCTCTTTGTGTACTTGAACCACAATTTGTTGTCTGTAGATAGGCATATTTTAACGTATTCTGTTTGCCGTGGGACAATCCTCCCCGGACTTTGTTAGTCGTATTCTACCATCTTTTTGTCATGTCCATGAGATTGTTGATGCATTACTGACTTGGTTCGTTTTTTACATTAACAAACATTCCTAACAGCTGTTCCTATGTTGCTTGGTCCGCTTGCCAGACACTCAGCCGTCTTTTGCTTCCTGACACTTATTCGGCTTGCATTCTGTCTATCGAATTGAATAACTTAGTTAATTGTTCGCACGTGCCGATGCATATGTTTGATCTTGAGTCATCGGATGTCTCACACGTGACACTGCTGTTCAATCTCACTCGGCGCTGTCGTACCTGGGTCGTTCTACAACTTATGTTTAAACGTATACACAATGAAAATTCCAATATCGTGTCCACAGTAGATGCGTACATGGATGTGAGTGAGTAACATCTTCACCGATCTACTAGTACATTCACATGCCTGCAGATGTCCTTTTTTTGAGGAGTGGCCTACTCATACATAATCCATGGGGATCGTGTCCATACAGATTAACAACATGGTTACGTGTATCCCAACCGATGATTGGTGTTTTCTTTACTCATTTGTGCTCCCAATGGGGTTCATACCCGGTGTGCATCTTGTTTTATGTTTAGCTCAAACCGTTGGCTCACATTTGGGAGAATTTGCTAGAGTCGGCCGTTGATTACGAACCGAGTGCTAAACAGATAAACAAGTCAGCAAGTTTCTCAGAATCTGTCCCTCCTGTATCTTCCGAAAGAGGTGTGTCCGTAGAGGATTTGGCGGGTACAGAGACAGAAGAGGTAAATCTCGAGAGTCTTGAGGCCGTTCTAAGCCGGCTGCGAGAAGCGGACCAGTTTGGTACACAGCTGGTCCCCGAATTACTGGCTTTGTCTCAAACATCAAAATCGCTGCTCGCCTACGTGCAGAACCGTGATCCCTTCTCTTTCTCTTCCTGCACACGTGAGTTAATCTTTGAAATTGTGCTGTCTAAGACTTCACTGCTTGTGTTCGGTTAGTTTAACAGTGTCTAGTTCATTTATGACTCCGGTATATGTCATGTGGCAATAAATATGGGCGTGGTATACACGCTGGTTTTTCTTATACTGGCAACATGGATCTTTCTTTCCTTACACTAAACTGGGCTATAAGCTTACCTATCATGTCCATTCTGTCGACCTTTTCGTGCTGACACGCAGATCTGCGGTTGCATACTGATTTCAGCCTGTGTACTACTTTAGTCCGATTTCGATTGTTCTCTGTTCACGTTCAATCGAGTCGTTTTTCGTTTTGACGGTAACGTTCACTTCGTAATATGCCTCCCGTATTAATTTCACTGTCTTTTGGAGCGTAACACAAATTGTTGTCTTCATTTTAAGGACTTGCCAACTTACGGAAACTTTCAACTGAGACAGTGTGAAACCCAATTTTCCGATGTCAAACTTTCGGTAATTTAGTTACAAGGACGCTCGGTTAACGATCGCACCGTTGTGGATCCGATCCCGGTTGTCGTGGCTATTCCCGTCTTGCCTCGGCAGCCTGACAGCATCCAACTCACATGTGACCTTGTATTTCACGAAACACGGAACATCTTTTGATGTAATGCTGAAAATTGGACTTAATTTACAATCACCGTGTCTTGTCTAGAATGTTATGGATTTTAGGATAAGGCATCTTTTCAGTAAGCTCCACAAGGTCGAATGTCAACACGAGCGGGAGCGTGGACACACGGTACGTGCTTCCTCTATGATTACATCATTGGCGGTGTAATGGTGGAATACCTGAAACCGCACCATTATTAGTCCAACAGCCTCTACTATGGCTTGGTTGAACTAGACTGCTGCATATGAGTGGCTACGGAACCACGACAGCTAATACCCAGTGCACCTTCAGAATAAAATTTGAATGATACACAGGCAATAGATCATGCTGGTTTCGACTCAGTATGTTTAAGCACATGTTTGAACGATGGCTTCAGTGGCAAAGGCAATCGACTAGGTACGTGTGGATTGTTTACAGTTACGCACACTCTTTCCCCCGCACTCATACCTTTGTATTCTATCAGATACATACTGCAGTCTGTGAGGTAATTATTACAAAACTCAGTAAGTGTTACGGCGTAAAATGACGACGTCAATCGATACATATGATCATGTACGTACGCTTTGCAAAAAGCCGATTGAAACTCTTTTGGTGTTCCCTTTTTGATGGTTCAGAAGGCGTTGCAGTTAGTTTCAACACGTTTTAGCCTTATTATTGTATATCTGCTACTTTCCAAACGTCAAGCTTTTGTACATCTTTACCTCTAGGAGCGGTTGGTTGAATAGACAATATCTTCATGGATTGGTAATGAGTATCTACTTGGTGATTTAACTGTGTAAGCCTGATCAATGTTCCAAGGGTCCCGGCTTCAATGTTTTTTTAAAAATAGATATTTCAGTATAATTTCGGGTTGAGCGTCCGAAAGAGATGTACACCTTATCTCTTAGTTTTGATTACTGCTCCATCGCAACTTTAACGACCATAGCAACAATTAGTCAGCACAACCGTGTGCGTATCCTCAAGTATTACATAGTGTGATTCTAGTCCTTGCATCGATACGACCTATGCTTGACCCTCAGGCGAAATCCCTGATTCCTGTTAGTCTTAGTGGCAATCGCGTTATTTCGTGGTATGGTCACTGACGCAACTCTTGCACTCCGTGCTTACTTGGAGAATTCGCATAACAGTTGATAGAAAGTGCATATCCAGGGTCTATTTATAACACGGATGATAATTTGGAGGTTGTAAATAGCAACACACCGTTTAGTGTTAATTAATACACTACTCACAGACGTGATTTAATGCGAACGGTTTTCCATAGAGCAAGAAACTTGTGCGCGACCGATTGCGTAAACTCTGTGGAGGAACTCCCGAAAAATGCTCTATCTGCGAATGACTATCTGGACAAACTTGGTAGGACTCATTGCAAAGAGCCGATTTTCAACCCTCAACCGCAATTGGCGCTAGGGAAGCAGGTTTTATTAGTCGTCCTCACACGGGAGACCACAATGTTGACGATGCAAATCGAAAGTTGATTGTATCTTTCCCACGATGGAATTGCTTTTTCTACTTCCCCTTCGTGAGATCACTTACCCTGCCCTAATCGCCTCCTATCACAAAACTCTGTCTCTCGTGTCGTATAGTTGCTGTGGCAATTTTCGTCGTTTCTAGCGTCACAAAGACCTTTGATCGTCTCTTGATTTAAAGGTTTGTACTACATGTTTGTGCCTTGTTTTGTTCTCTGGTTCAGATACCTGTTCTATTTGCGTGACAGATTCATTTGGACTTTTCGTGTTTGACTGTCGTTTGTCCTTGCCGGATGGATAGCATTAGCACTGCGACAGTCTATCGGCGCGTGTTGTGGAAGTTTGCAACTTCGCGTCTACCAACTGATTTCGTGGAAGTGCTCAGTCTGCACCCTTTGCATCATGTATGCTAACGAAGTGTCCGCCTCATTTACGTTGTGAAATATGCCTGCTGGTGGTTGAAGGAACCCGGATGGTGATCAGACGATGATTTGATTATGGGCTTGGTCGCTCCATTTAGCGAGGGTGATTGGTGTTGCTTACCACGTGTTGGGAATTCGCGGCCATGCTCCTTGCTGGTTAGAATCGCGCTCTCGGACATGACAGTGTGTTGCACTAATGATGAGCACTTATCCCTAAGGTTGACTCTTTCTTCGAAAATTGCAGTGGTTTTTTAAATATTTTTTTCCCCTGTTCACCACTTTCGTATTTATATACTAGTCGACTACTTTGTAGATTGTTATAGGGACCAGTCTCAACCTGAAACGTAGCAGTCCCGGATACAGCCCAAATCTGATTATGGTGATGATGACGATGGTATTCTTGTTCTCACACACTGAATCGAATTCTGCTAACTCCGCAATGCTTACATAGCTTCTATCCCGTAAGTAGATGTGGGATGGAGTTAGGATCGATCGGTTCATAGGTTAAGACAGATGATATCAAGTCATCCTTTTAACAGGTTCTTGGCGAGCCCTACATCCGTGTACTTTCGCGGCAATCAGCGGTGAGTACAGAGGGAACAAACTAGTTCAGTAATGGGCAGCAGTTTTCGGTAATTCATCATCAGATCAATACAATTATATCGGTTCAACGAAATCAAAACAGTAGGTGGGCAACACAAAGAACTTTAGCAGATCATTGGATCCCGTAGAACGTTACAAAATTTCTACACATCCCTAGGCTAGTCACTGAGATAGCAAAAATTACCAGTGTCAGTGGTGAGTAGTTTGGAATTCCATCCACCATTACCTCACAGAGTTATTGGTTGGAGTTTGAATGAACATGCAGACCGATTGTGTGACCTTTGGCCACGGCAACTGC
>LOND01000247.1:17472-30402 GCA_014220965.1 Paragonimus kellicotti
CACCGGTTCTTCGTAGTATTTCGCAAACTTGATCATTTTAACGCGTAAGCAGTGGCACGATTCATTGGCGTAGTTTCTGAACAGGTAAGTGTTGTTTGCCGACAAACTTCTGTTGTCTTTTCGCATAGGTTACTTGATGGTTAAGACTCGTTTTCCGTTAACCAACCAAATAGTAGCCACACCGTTCAATTTTCGGGCAGTCCGAGCTAAATGTTGAGCTAATCGGTCCCCGTTTCAAATTGGTTCGACAGATAAAAACTTCTTCTCAAAACTGTTCAGTAAGACCCTAGTGACTGCGTGATTTGGACCCAAGAATGATTGTTCCTCTGTGGCTAGATAGCAGTCGTAAAGTCGGTACCACGGTTGTTGTGTTTTTTGTCAGTTCTTGGCGTTTCGGTTGTGTGTTGTTTTTCATCCGTTGTGGTGGTTTAGAATTCTGTTATGTGTCTGCATTTTTAAGTCGATGTTGTCTCCGTATATGCGTATACTTATTGCTAATGACCAACGGTAGATGATATATATATATATATATATATATATATATATAATATATATATACTATTATACAGTGTATAATGGAAACTGTGGAATATTTTTCGAATCGTTGACCATTCCATGCCGGTCCTTGTTATTATTCAGCGGTTAACCGTGGCAGTGTCGTGCTCCGAATGTGATAACTTTCGTCGGACGAGAATTAGTAATGGTTTGCTTGCGTGTTGATGGATGCCTCGCTTAGATCTCTGAATACAGAGTGCGCGTTTACAGGTGGCTGTCACGAGCGTTCCCTACCTTAAATAGCGTTCCGCATAGGTGTCTGATCTTCTTCCTTCCTTTTCAGCTATGCGATGAATGATATTTTAGGAGCTCCTGATTGTCCTGAAGATCTCGGATGGTAAACCGGATAGTAAACCGATATTGATTATGCGGATGGCATTGATTTGCTTAGTCCTTCTGTAAATGAATTTGCAATCCATGTTGAGCGGATTAATCGATATTGTTGGTCTGTATGATGTATACTTCGCACCTTCAAATGGTAAAAAGTAGTCATATGATTGAGTTGGTGCTGACTCTACCTTTGTTGTTGCAGTTAGGCACTCGAGGCTGTTGATTGCTCCGTCTGTTCAAGTGGTATTATGTATGTTCTTAATATTGCTGTTAGGCTGTCCGTGAGAAATGCAAGAGTTCGCAGCACATTGGGTAATTTTCGTCGTTTCTAGCGTCACAAAGACCTTTGATCGTCTCTTGATTTAAAGGTTTGTACTACATGTTTGTGCCTTGTTTTGTTCTCTGGTTCAGATACCTGTTCTATTCGCGTGACAGATTCATTTGGACTTTTCGTGTTTGACTGTCGCTGTCCTTGCCGGATGGATAGCATTAGCACTGCGACAGTCTATCGGCGCGTGTTGTGGAAGTTTGCAACTTCGCGTCTACCAACTGATTTCGTGGAAGTGCTCAGTCTGCACCCTTTGCATCATGTATGCTAACGAAGTGTCCGCCTCATTTACGTTGTGAAATATGCCTGCTGGTGGTTGAAAGAACCCGGATGGTGGTCAGACGATGATTTGGTTATGGGCTTGGTCGCTCTATTTAGCGAGGGTGATTGGTGCTGCTTACCACGTGTTGGGAATTCGCGGCCATGCTCCTTGCTGGTTAGAATCGCGCTCTCGGACATGACAGTGTGTTGCAACTAATGATGAGCACTTATCCCTAAGGTTGACTCTTTCTTCGAAAATTGCAGTGGTTTTTTAAATATTTTTTTCCCT
This sequence comes from Paragonimus kellicotti, assembly GCA_014220965.1. Classification (NCBI taxonomy): domain Eukaryota; kingdom Metazoa; phylum Platyhelminthes; class Trematoda; order Plagiorchiida; family Troglotrematidae; genus Paragonimus; species Paragonimus kellicotti. The sequence goes on from LOND01000247.1 coordinate 19,236, forward strand.
GTTCACACTTTCGTATTTATATACTAGTCGACTACTTTGTAGATTGTTATAGGGACCAGTCTCAACCTGAAACGTAGCAGTCCCGGATACAGCCCAAATCTGATTATGGTGATGATGACGATGGTATTCTTGTTCTCACACACTGAATCGAATTCTGCTAACTCCGCAATGCTTACATAGCTTCTCTCCCGTAAGTAGATGTGCGGATGGAGTTAGGATCGATCGGTTCATAGGTTAAGACAGATGATATCAAGTCATCCTTTTAACAGGTTCTTGGCGAGCCCTACATCCGTGTACTTTCGCGGCAATCAGCGGTGAGTACAGAGGGAACAAACTAGTTCAGTAATGGGCAGCAGTTTTCGGTAATTCATCATCAGATCAATACAATTATATCGGTTCAACGAAATCAAAACAGTAGGTGGGCAACACAAAGAACTTTAGCAGATCATTGGATCCCGTAGAACGTTACAAAATTTCTACACATCCCTAGGCTAGTCACTGAGATAGCAAATTACCAGTGTCAGTGATGAGTAGTTTGGAATTCCACCCACCATTACGTCACAAAGTTATCGGTTGGAGTTTGGATGGGCATGCAGACTGATGGTGTGACCTTTGGCCACGGCAACTGCAGGGCTTGCACGAATTTTTTGTGTGAACACAAAATCGGATTGCGTAATCGAATGACGGCAATCGATTTCAATCATCATTAACACTGCTGATTTTTGTTATTTGAGTGACTAGCCTGTTGATGTTTAGAAATTTTTTAACGCTTTACGGGATCCAGTGTCGTTCTGCCAAACCTCTTTGTCTTGTTACATACTGTTTTGATTTCGCTGAATCTACATAACTGTATTGATCTGATGATGAATTATCGAAAACAATTGTTCGTCACGGTTTCTTTTTATGATTCCAGGGGAATTTCTGCGAGATAAAAATTTCCCTTGTGAGTCTACTTCGCTGAAGATATAGCTTATATCTAACCTGTTACCGAGGTTGTCAAGGGACTAGTGGTCGCAGTTGTTGTTCCACACATGAAGCTGCTGGTTGATTTTTAGACATTGAGACTATTTTTGAAGATGGGTCATACGGCTTTTAATCTTCGTTTGGAGGAAAATTCACCCACCCACGAGAAGAAGGGTATTTTCATGTGCTAAATAAAATGCTACCACTGTCTACCGGTTTGTGCTGGACAGACTGTCCATGAGCTAAAAATTACTAGACGAGACGAAGCGCCTGGGGAAAATTACGAAAACCGGCTTGAAATGAACTAACATATTTGGTTTATATGGTAGGGATTCCGTAATTGCTAGTCATGCGATTGCCATAGGCCATCTGTTAGATTCGGAAGACATCGAGATACTTAGTCGGGGTCATGTTACACGGGAGCAATCTGTTATGCCTATCGTCAAAACTTAGACAGCCAAAGGCGCTGTAAGTAGAATCGACAGTCCAGACTCTCCTTTCATGTGAAGGCTGATCTTGAATACATTAAACTGATTGTTATTGATGGCACACTAGATCGGTCGTTCAGCTGATCGGACGATCTGTTTTGCGTGTCCGGTTTGTTATCCCACATAACAGAAGATAACTGATCCTGCGACAAACATCCATTTGAATACATTCCCGATTATCACGTATTGCCAGTCTAGCGCTTGAAGCACCTTTAACGAATCTTCGAACTCTCGCCTTTGTACATTTGATCTGTGGCCTATTGACATCGTTTGACGATGTACATCTTACTCCCCTCACACCGTCACGACAATGTGACACATCCTGCCGCGTTGCGGTAAAGACTTTTGAATCCAAAGACGTGTGTTAATAACTTTAATCACTTGCTTGTCTAAGTCTGAACATTCCTGCAGTATCCATGTCCATGTGCCACTTTTTCGTGTAACAGAATCGATCATCAGTACCCATTGCCGATAACTGATGCTGTTGACACGGACGTTGACTGCGATTATTTTTTGTCTGATCCTGTTTGTCCCCAATTTAGCCCTCCATGGCATCGAGTCGCTCACACGATTCAGCGTGCATTCAGACAGCGAGAGCGATTGTGACCTGACTGGCAGTCCCACCCCGGAGGTAGAAGGTCAGCTGGATTTACCTCCATTACTTCTGCCCTCAGATGCTGAGCAATGGCCGATCTTGTTTGATCAATTGCTTGTTTTGGCCAAGACCCGACTGCACAATGCGGTCGAAAAAATGAGTCGATTGCATGAGCTTTACAGTGAAATTATCAATGTGAGTTCCCTGTCAAATGGAAATTATGGCTAGGTATTTTACTATCTTGTCTGTGACATGCTTTTGCCTGCCTTCTACCACGTAGCCTATCTACAGTGTTCCCTTTACAAAGACTATTTTTGTACAACCGGTTCGGTTTGTGTAGGAAACATGAATTTCGATGATCACTGCTGTAAACCTTACGGTGCTCACAAGCGTATTGATCCGATCTCACCCGGTCCACCAACCCTGAGTCTAGCAATTTTCATGTTTTTCAGGGGTGGTCACTCTGGAGTGAAACGTTATACAGTAATCCATTCTCAACCATTGGTAGCTACTTCAAGTAACTAAATAGTGTGCATGCATTATGACAATGGTCACTTACGCAGAAATTTTTTTCGTCACGCTTTGCTTCATTATCTCTCCTCAATGATGATTTAGCTGCCAATTATAGCGGCAACGTGACATCGGCCTCAACGCGCTCGGTCTTCTTTAGCATGTTTACCTGGATGATTTCAAAGGACGGTGTGTTAAAGCACCGGTTCTTCGTAGTATTTCGCAAACTTGATCATTTTAACGCGTAAGCAGTGGCACGATTCATTGGCGTAGTTCCTGAACAGGTAAGTGTTGTTTGCCGACAAACTTCTGTTGTCTTTTCGCATAGGTTACTTGATGGTTAAGACTCGTTTTCCGTTAACCAACCAAATAGTAGCCACACCGTTCAATTTTCGGGCAGTCCGAGCTAAATGTTGAGCTAATCGGTCCCCGTTTCAAATTGGTTCGACAGATAAAAACTTCTTCCTCAAAACTGTTCAGTAAGACCCTAGTGACTGCGTGATTTGGACCCAAGAATGATTGTTCCTCTGTGGCTAGATAGCAGTCCTAAAGTCGGTACCACGGTTGTTGTGTTTTTTGTCAGTTCTTGGCGTTTCGGTTGTGTGTTGTTTTTCATCCGTTGTGGTGGTTTAGAATTCTGTTATGTGTCTGCATTTTTAAGTCGATGTTGTCTCCGTATATGCGTATACTTATTGCTAATGACCAACGGTAGATGATATATATATATATATACTATTATACAGTGTATAATGGAAACTGTGGAATATTTTTCGAATCGTTGACCATTCCATGCCGGTCCTTGTTATTATTCAGCGGTTAACCGTGGCAGTGTCGTGCTCCGAATGTGATAACTTTCGTCGGACGAGAATTAGTAATGGTTTGCTTGCGTGTTGATGGATGCTAGTGCTTTTGAACATCTGACCGTTTGTATATTTTCGTCACTTCCAGTGTGTTCATCAGCCGCGAATTTATCTGTCCCATTTCTGTGATAGGCACGTAAATGGTTGCGTCACGGACACGAGCTTGTCGATGGGACCGGTCCGATAGGCAAGTTCGCTGATTGGACATTACAGGATTGCCGCGAATTGTTAACTAAATTGACCGCATTTTGTGCTTCACGGGAGGAAACTGTGAAGGTACTCACCGATCCCAAACAATTCAGGTCTCGTTTCGCTGATCTGGTCACTGCGGACATGCGTGTAGGTACTTCTTACTGTGTGTGCCAATTAGCCTTATCTTCTTGCATTGATCATATGTACTTATTCTGATATGAACACCTTGAATTAAAATGTCCCCTCCCCAATCCGAAGACCAAACGGGAAACATGGATAACTAATTTGAGCGATCGATCGTAGTATCTGTTCTTAACGTCCAGCCAGGGTTGTATGGTCGGTCCGTCACGCACGCAACAAACGACCGATCCCACATCCTGTCACACTATGAGACGCCTTCGCCATCCAATTTCGGCGAGTTCGAGTTACTTCCACGTTTTAGTACACTGGTGCTTTTGTCCACTGGCAAAAATGACGACATGTTTCACACTTAGGCAAACTGTTAGCATATAGCGTGCATGTGTTGTATGTGAACGATTAAACAATACGCTCTCGGATATCGCTTTTAGAGGAGCATGGCAGTTTCATACGTTCCTGTTGCTGTGGTCAGTCTACCACAGCTACTAGCAGAAAAGTCAAATACCGTTCGCTTCCGAATGAACTCGAAGTCCGTTCAGTAACTTTTTAGCATCCTTTCGCACACTACAACGACATTTAATTAGGGATCCGACTCAGGCGTCTCGTACCTGTGATAATGAGACTTTGGAGGACAAGAATGTATATATGAAATTTAATCTAGATAGATTAATTGAACTTCACTTTGATCCATTGTGGTAGAAAATTCAGTAAGTAGAAGATAAACGGTCAGGTATCTGGAATGCACATCACGCACATAAGAGAATACGGCGGCTAGCCAGTAGTTTGATTCTGTATGGGGTGCTGCAGCCAATCATTGTCGATTAACCGAACAAACTGGCACGTCAGCACAGTAACGAGTCCAGATGTCACTCTGAAATAGCGTCGGATTTTGTTAATAACGAGCACTGGAGTAAAACAAGTTGTTTACGTAGGTCGCGCGTTGAAACAAACAAACTGCGGACTAAGCCGCGCTGACCAATAGACAAGTCGTGACTGTTGAACCAATTGTACTTCTTCATTTTACCACTGTTTTTGTCTATAAACTAACTCGTTGAACCGTAACAAACTTGAGATTGCTTAGTGCCGTAAGTGCTGGTTTTTTCTTCCGCTTCGGACAGTAACCAATACCTATTAAAGACCACATTGTAGCGACAAGAGGTCAGCCAAGGTGGCTCTCGAAGCGTTGCGCCAAGCGTACTTACCTTCTGGATTTGGAAGTCATCTGCCCCGTTGCCAGTCCCGCTGCCGGAAGGACGTTCTGATGTGTTAGGATGAATAAGCTGGAAGTGTCTGCTTGTATTTCTTAGGTCAAAAACGGTTTCCCCTTTATCCGTATTTTAAGTTAGCCAGTTCTCACGATCGTTCACTTCTGCTAAGTCTGCGCTTTTTACGGATCCCTCTCCTCACGTTGTTATATGAATTGTTATGAGGAGTGCTCCGTCAGACATTAAACAACTCTAGAAACTTTACTATGATCTGCTGTTCGTTTACTTCGCGAATCACTTTGCCGAATGCTGTGGCACTTGCTGCGCGAATGACGTGCGAGGTTCACATCCAACATTTTTTGGAAGCTTCAACGTTAGAACTGCTAGGCTTGTATTCTGGGTTAGTTTGGTACATATGTTTTGCCAGCTTCTTGACAGCCAATTGTCATAATGGTTGTGGTTTTGATCAAGTCAAAGTAATAACAAATTGAGTGCGCACGATGTGAGCACACGATACAAACGATGTCTAAAACTAGTGTTAGGTAAAAATAGCCTCTGCCTGTAACAGACACCGGAGCAGTGCAATGCTGAACCACATCGGCAACCTAAACTACATTTGGCGTGGTGAAGTCGGCTAATCCAGTCGTTCGTATCTCCATCCAAAATGACTACATGTCAACTTAGCTTCGAGTAAAAACGGATTCGGCAGTGATATGTGTATTCAGTTGGGGGATAAACAGCCACAGTGAAGCAGTTCCTGATACTCTAGCTTTTAGATCCAGTTTTGCCAGTATCTGCCAAGCGAGCGCCACAGATTCTACTGCTGACGGGAACCCAATCTACTAATTCGGTGTTTGTGCTGGGGATTATGCTTACTCTAGCCTGATCGATGGGGACCATTGTAGAGTTGCATGAAAGGCACAATCGGTAACTACTGGGTAGTGTGCGTGAGGTCAGTTCGATATGTTGATTGCTGTTCTCGATTCATCTCTGAGGTGCAGCGTACTTCTGTATTCAGTGGATCGAACGTCCCTGTCACCTGGCTGTTTTAGGATGTCACTGTTTAATCACATATTTTAACTTGCATTGTAGTCCTAGGGAGGACGATAGAGACCGGATGCTGAGTAATGAATGCTAAGATTGACCAAGATAAGGTTGCGTTGATTTTTTGTATTTTGTGGGAGCTGTGAACTAATGGATGGAAATCGAAGTCCGTCGGAGCCGTAGGGATTAGTGGGATAGTACAATGGAGAGATCACCGGCAGCATATATATTTGCTTGTTCACCTCACTGTGTGCAGCAGACGGAGAAACCCGGTTCATGGCGCGCGGTAGCTGATGTAGTATGGAATTGGTAGCTTTTTGAATATTCGTGGTGGCATGTGTGCTGATACACTGCTAGAACTTTCAGATTTTGATAAAAGATCTCAACCAAAGCCTTTACCTTGAAACCTTCTGCCACAATTCGGGGGCTTGAGGGCAGAGAACTGGAATCAGTATCGCTTTTTCAGAAAAGATGCCAGTCTTTTTCCAGTTTCCAACCTGGAAAATCGTGATACTGTATTTCGCTACACTTCTTCTTGTTGACCTTGTCGTCTTGATCCCCACGCGATTGAGTTTAGCCTGGTAAGTCATTGGGATGCACAAATGATTACATCACGTCAAAGTCCGGTCGCTCTGTGGCTTCATCGACCGTTGGAACTTTGTTCTACGGGATGTGGTGGTAGCACTATCTGTGGAAGATTTCAAGCGTAACTTGGTGCTCTGATATTGCAGCTTACCTTTTTTTGCTTGTCACTGCTCACTCACTTTACTGGCCCGCGCCAATAATTTCTGATCAGTCCAACCTCACACAATCATCTACTCCCTATTCCCCCGTTTTTCATCACCTACACTGACGGACGACCCATATAAATTGTGAATTGGTACTGCTGATGATTTTGCTTTTGGTAGGTTAATGAAATTTTAGTGTCACTTGCACATTATCCCAGTCTACTTTTGTACAATAGGACATTTTTGATCATACACCCAACGTCGATCGTACTCCCGTCAAATCAGATTAACGATTCGAATCAACCTCATCTTATAGTTAAATTACATCATATCCCGACATTCTTGTGGATGGATTTACTGTTAATAAGTGTTTGTAAAAGTCGCCATTACAATAATGTCAGAGTTTTGATTTTTTTCGTTATCCTGACGAGTTTTTAACTCACTTATGTTTAGGTTTTCAGGATTTTGAAATGTCAAGATTGTGAACTGTGTTTATTGTAGACCGTGGGGATGTGGACTGTAGGGATTTTGGCACAAACTCATTTTACTCACGCCATGGTCGGTAACAAATGATATGATGCACTTGAGTAATGGATAACACATGTGACCCTTTCCCGGCTAATGTGAACATGATTCACCATTTGTTCACGTCTTCAGCTGTGCAGATATAGCTGGGAGAAAATCTGTGAAGCTCTTGATTCCATAATCCGGTGTTCTCACTTCCGGCCTTATGATTGAATAAAGTATCTGTATACCAAAGTGCACCAATAGCTTTATTGGTCGATCGCTTTAGATAAATTGTTCAGAGGTAAACGAAACCTACGGACATCGTAAATCAATATAGGCACGTTAATTAAAAGATAGCTTATCAACCTCATGGATATCAACACACCAGTGTTTGATGCCAATGCTCACCTGTCATACTACCGCAATGTAGCGCTGTTTTGTGGTTGAAGGAGAAGGATCGATTGCACGTCACGATATAAATCGGTTGGCATTGGTTTACATGAACACATTCAGTCCTAGACTAATCGTCAATATTGTGTTTTCAAGCGTATTGACGTCATTAACTCAGTTTCATTGGGGTGACTTAGCAAACGGCAAGCCTAAATACAAGTGAATTCGGAGGTTTGACTGAACCACTACTTAAGGCAAAAACACTGGTTATTGTAATTTGACTCGATATTGCGATGTTTGCATATCTTGTCTGGGCATCACCTCAAATTGTGTAAGTCAGAGACGTCCGGTTTCTTCGTCTTCAACTATGCGATGGTGTTCTCGGTGGACTTTTCTAAGGATCTCGGATTGATTTTTCTGTCAGCTAGTAAGCTGACTCATGTTGGATATATGGACGGCATTGCTTTGCTTAGTTCTGCGAAGAACTGCAGGCTGTATTCAACGAATTGAATGTTACGGCTGGTCTGTACGGTATCTATTTTGCATTGTGCTGTTGTATGATTGATTAGGTTGACACTGACCCTACCCTTTTAATTGCAGACAGGCCGCCGGAGAATGTTGATCGTTTCTCCTGCCTGAACAGCGTTAGTTCATCAGTTTGTAGTATCGCTGACGGAGCGTATTTGAGAATGGCAAAATCACAATGCATCCATTTATTTTCACAATTTTTAGCGTCGTCAAGTAGTCCAATTGTCTTTTACAAAATAGGTTTTTAATACATGTGCGCTCAATTTTGCTCTGCGAATTAAATATTCGAGCCATTCATGTAGAAGGAGCGTTTACGCTCTCAGCACTGGATAATCTTTGTATATATCAGTTGGCTTGTTTCAGTTGGGTAGACTGTGTGACCATTGCAACGGTTCGTCGGTGCGTATTTGGGCAATCCGTAATTTCACTTCTGATGATCGGTTTAATGAAAGAGCACAATCCACGCTCGTTGGATCATGTATTCCGTATGCCAACAGAGCGTCTACCGCACCGCACACTGTGAACTATGGCTACTGATGGTTGAAAGGATCTTCATAGTGTCCCAGCGTTGAATTGACCCGAGGTTTGATCACCACATAGAGCACGTCTGGAAGGTGCTTCCTGCCAGATTAATGATTTTGCGATCGCTCATATCGCTCTTTAATAACGTTCTCGGATATGGCTGTGTGTTTCAGTCGATGGTAAGCCTGTATTCGTATATTTGTTTACTCTTTTTTTCATGAATCACCGTTTTTTATTGGGGTTTCTTCATCTATTTGTCCTCGCTTGTCAGTTGTCTGCTTCGTGGACTGTTGTCAGAATCAACAACAGTTCGACCCGTAGTACCCACGGAAACTGCTGAAATGTGAAAAAAGTGTCAATATTGATACTTTGGTTTATGATCATATCATGTCCGCTACACGCGTTAGGTTCCATCGTTTACGTTACTTATTTTAATGAATTCTATACCACTTTGCATTTTTTTCAAATCACCGACCTCAATTTTGCATACGGTAGTGCCCGAATCACGTCTTTAATTTCCCTCTACATCTTTTTGCCTAACTTTAGCTTACACTACGGGACCTACTCAAAGAGGTGGAGAACGTTGAAAATGAGTGCCAGAGGGTGATTGCCGAACTTCGTCAACACATCTCGCGTGCCAATTTCCCCCGGCATCATCAGCCTGGCACACCGCATACTTGCGATCCTACGGATACGAAACAACCAGTGTCCCCTTCGGTATGTGATACGTCGGCTTTTGCACATATCAGATTGAGTACATTGATTTGTGTTTTTCGTCATGTAATTCACTTACCTACCAACTAAGTCCCATTGGTTAGGCGAACACGGTACAGGTACATTTATATACAACCTCATGTTCCCCTCCCTTCAGTTCTGAAGGACCGTAGCGCATATTTCGTGTACGTGACCTCATTGCTTGCCGCGCCATCTAAGCATCACATTAGTCTCCGTCGACCTGTAACTTTATCTTGTCACTTGTTCTATTACTTATCGCACTGTTTTCCACCTCTTGGCGACATCTACAAAACCTTTTTCTAATGATTTTTTTTCTCACTGTTTGTTGACTGGCTTTACCTTACACCAGACATGACAATCCTTTTCATTAAATCAGCTTGCTGTTTCGTTTGCCACGTATTCGTTTGGATTGCACACGAATACTGTTAACTTTATTGAGCATTAACGAACGCCAGCTTTCTCCTTCCCTTCTTCTTGCTCTCAGCCCTCTGAGTCCGGCCCTACTTCTCCGGTCCATTCCTCATCTGAGGTTGCTGATCGTCCCTCTTCAAGCCCCACCGCGAATGCCGATTTGTCGCTTGCCAAGTCTGCCAGTCCGGACAAACGGTTTCAGCTTGCTGTTGAAGAACTTTTAGACACCGAACGAAGCTATGTCAATTTCCTGCAACATGTGTATGATGTGAGGCTTAAATCGCACGTTAAAATACTTTCGCCTTTCTATACCCGTTAGCTTACAGTCGGACTGTTTTCTGACTCACTTCATGTTGATTCGCTGATTCTTCTCATTCCACTGCGCGTTTCTAGGTGTTCTGGGTTGAGGCGGTATGCACTGATCGTCAGAAACCACAGGCTGGCGGCGACAGCACCGGCGCTGTCGATTTGTACAGGATCCCACCGTTAATGCGTGAAAACCCAAGCATGCTGCTTGTCAACTGGCCCGAACTTCTCTATTTCCACCGAGAGTAAGCGACATTTTCGCAAGTAGCTGATTTACTTGGGCTTCGTTCTTTTGTTTGGTTTACTCTCATGTCCACTTACAGTCGTCTGGATGACAACGTTTTTTTTATCCCATACATAAGATATGCGCTTCATTCCTAATCCTCGTCCCTAAATTCCGTTGTTCATACCCGCCTTTTGTTTCTTGTGTGGGGATTTTTTTCTGTTAAACCGTACTATTTATTTGTCTTCGATGTCACTGAGGCCTCCGTTGGTTTTTCTGTTTTTGTTTAATTTTCTGAGTCCTCGCCTCTAACATTTTCAAAAATGAATTTTAGTCGTCTGCTCCCCTCGCTGGAAGGATGTAACGGCCGGGGAATAAAACTGCGACACTGGGCTGTTCAGATGGTGAGTTCTCGTCTACGTTTTAGCTGATCAATATCCAATCGATTTTCTGTATGCGTTAATCTCACACAATGAGTGACGTGATCATTGCTGTTGCTATATGCCGATGTTATGCTCTTTAAGTCGTTATCGCTTGTATCTGAGTGTCATTGCACGTATTAAGCCTTGTCAATTCGATTATTTGCTATTTGTGTGATACTCACATGGTTGGCGGCATCCGAAGCCAAATGGCGTCTGCGCTTCAAACCACCACCCCAAATGGCTTGCGCTGCACCACTCGCGGTTCCACTCACACACCACGTATCCGGTTTAAATTCGAAGAAATGACCAATAGGTGTAAGAATGAGGCCTTTATGTCCAGCCGGCCAATTCTGGTTAGCCAATTGAATGGCTAGCGAGAAAAGGAAACCCTTATCCCTCG